>JAKSZP010004574.1:0-48906 GCA_022478985.1 Massospora cicadina
TGAGAAACAAGCATTTGGGACTGGCACTCGTCTCTGAATCACCTCAGAAGGTTTAGGTCTACTATTAAACCATGGGTTATTATGGGCCCAAGGATAAGCGGATTGATCATAATAGGGATGTAAAGGACCCGCCCATGAGTTAGGTGACTGAGGAGTAACCCACGTATTGCCCCCATATTGTTGGGATCCTTCATTTACCGGAATTTTAGTAGCAGATGTAGGATCTTTCCGCTCCACGTTGGGAGCACTAAAGGTGATGGATAGATGACACAAATGATGAACGATTTTGAGTAACTCCGCATCCTCCTGAAGAGTGTATGCAATAGCATTATGCAATTCGTGATAGAGCTTGATAGCCACTGTCAACGCTATGCCCACCTCCTCATTAGATAGGACATTCGCGCCCAACAGTATATGAGCCTCATTAATGAACTGAGCCGCAAACTGAATTGAGGACTCATCTTTTTAAATAGATATTGTCAAAAAATCCGCATTGTGCTGAGCCATTTTCGCTTTGCCCCCAAACAGGCAGATTACAGTCTCCTTCACCTCTTGGTAAGCTACAGTAAAATTTATAAGATAACATGTAACATGATCAGCACTTGAAACATCCAACGCAGATAACAACAATATAGATTTCCGCTGATCAGAAGCCCCCTCTATGGCAAACCCAAACCGCTTGAAAAACCCATGTATGTTACCATCACGTTTAATGTGAGCAGCCTGTCGCTGCAGATTTCCTCCTCCTTAAAAACCTTATTTATTTATACTCTGTACAATCAAGCCACTTTGTCGTGCTGCTCAAGAGGTTGTCCAGTTGGTTGGTGTGGTCACCTACTAGGTGCAGTTGGCAGAAGGCATGGTTGGGCTGCTCAGTAATATTTTTATCTTCCTGAAAAAGCACTTTTTGCGCCTGTAGTATTAAAGCAAGCTTCAGCTCCCTATATTGAGACAATTTGATAAGCAGGGTTATTATCCCATTAAAGCGAGCTGGTTGCGCCATAGGTGCAATGATGAAGTTGTTAATAGTTGATCAATGGGATCCCTGTCTTGAGCACCACAGTTAACTTTTGGCAGATATGACTTGTTTCCGCTGAACGAGTTGCACCAGGTTTAGCCCACTGAGCAACGGCCAAACAATATGGAGATCGTTGGCCCCTCAAATAAACGTAATAAACTTTATAAAATAAGAGGCAATCGCCCCAGCTACGCTACTTTATTTAATATGATATATCCCACAGACCCTCTCTGCTTATGCTCTCTACTTACTCATATTCCCTTTCTTTCTTTATTCCTTTCTTCTTCTCTTCTAAAAAACCCTTTTTGACCTCTCTCCCACCCAACCCTTTACCCTTAGTATTCTTCAACAGATTTGACACATTTTAATTAGTCAATCTCCATTCTCTATCAATGTAAAGTTCATTTAATCATCAAGACTTTTAATGGAATTTCCTAAATTACTGAACCCTAATTGATTCGATTGATTCACCTCACATTGATCTAACCTATTACTCGCCCTTGGAACTCAGTTTGCATCTAAATTATGATCCGCCAGAACACTAGCTTATTGTCCAGTCATATTGAAATCTCAACAAAAGAATAGGAGCCTTATTGTCCAGTCAAAGAGGGTGTAATGTCGTGATTCTGATATGACCGGATGATAAGCCATAGATTGTTATGGTAGAACAGATGTAATCTGTCAATATTTGATATGAGTAAAGGTAATTTGGGCGCCTTGAAATGAGGCAATATTGGGTTGCTGGGAATTCATCTCAGATTAGGCAATTGGGAAATTAACAAATAAGGAATCGATGGAACCAATGAGATAAGGCGAATTAAATTACTAAGCCATAGAAGTGGTATCATCTGAAGTTGCTACAATATAGGCAAGATGAGATGATCAAGAGGAGGTTTTTAAGTAAGTTTATAGTAAGCGGAACAGAAAGAATCTGCGATATTAAGTATATTTTATAAAAATGTTTTGTGGGAGCAAGTGCTCTGTAATTATTTGAGAGTTTATTTTGTTGTTTCAAGGGCAACAATCATCATATCTTTGGTCCTGATTGCTCAGTGGGTTGAACCCAGTGCAAACCCAATGGCGTATCTATTGAATACCGCCAATTTTATAACAGTTAGTGACATAATTTTGGGGCCAGATTTTGACCTTAAGGCTGATCTGAGTAAGGCCAAGGGTACCAAGTTGGTGCACCTGCCTGACCTGAAGCACACCCTAACCAGCATTAGGTAAGGGCAAAACATTCCCAGGTTTGATCTAGGTTTGAACGTGATGGGAAGATAGGCGTTTAATTCATGAAACTGAAATACACCAGTTGTTTTCTTAATCAATAAGAGTCATCACATTTGTTTGGAGAATGGGGCTTGAAGTCCTATTTGTTTTAAAATATTGCAAAAGCTGGAAAAATTTAACTTTAGTCATTCACTCAAGTGCCATCTTACTCAAGCTGTTGCTTGACACTGGATGGTAAGTTGCAACTATTTTCTAGATTGGGCTCAGTGCCTTATCCAAAATTAAATGATCCCCCAAATTCCTTATAAATTGTTTTGTTGAACCAACCCTCTTTTTTATGGCTTGTTTAATAAAACCATGTTTGTTTCTATTTATAAGAGTTCTTGGTTTATCCTCTTTGCTTGTCTCCTTGATGAGGTTTAGATATAAAGGTCACTTTATTTGTTTCCAAATTATATATATTTTTATTTCCCCTCTGGTGGAACCTGGGTCTCTTTGAGTATTCGCTAAAGAGCTTAGATTTTGATTTGATCTGTACCGTGGTGATGGACTCCTCTCTGTAGTCTAAACAAGTCTTATTATTTTTAGTGTACTTAATGATTTATATAATTTAGTATACCCTATCCATGGGGCCACTAGAAGCTTGCACCCTTTGCGGTACCCTGTATCCAATGTTGGTAGTTGGTTTTCCAAGGTTGTGTGCTTTAAAATTTCTCACCACTACTTAATAAATGAAAGAGCTACAGAAACTCACTTGAGATTTAGAATCATTCTCATTGAGGTTTACAATGGGTACTTTGATTACAATGAATAGAATAATAATTGTGCCCAATAGGTTAAAAACTGATTTAGTTTGATGACAATGATGCGTGGAGATTCTGGAATTATTGGGGAACCTGAAAGAAGGGGGTAAATAACTGTATGGATTGATGAATGTGAGAGTCACATTTGTTCCAATAAAAATCTAAAAAAACGGTTTGAAGTTAGTTACCCAAAGTTTATTTGACATCTTTGACAACAGCACATTAGAGGTATGTGTTTTCTTAAACATTGGTGCATGGTGGTAAGTCAAAAAGAATGATCTTAATCAATGTCTGGACTCCCTATTGAAGAAGTCACTTATATCTTAGCCATTGATTTTAGCCGTTGCCCAAAAGATCTATAATTCCTAGTAAAGAGGAGAATAAGTTAAGAGGGGGTGATGTCACACCTTAGGCTTTTCCTGGTCAAAAAAAATCTGTCTTTAATATACAGCTAACAAGGAATCAAACAATTACAAATAACATAATGAAAACAATTTAAACCATTCCCTAATGAACTGAAGTACAAGAAAAATCTTTGCAATGCATCCCAATTAGAATTAACAATAACAAGCTTCTAATATTGACATCGTTGACTTTGGCAACAGATCCCAAAATTAACAACCACCAAATACTATGCAAATTGAGTCAAGTTAGTCAGTAAATTTAAATGATTAGTATAAACCTTAATCATATAATAACAAAAAAAACTTTACAAAAAGTAAGCTCTGTTTTAAGAATACCAAACAGAATATCAATTACCCTACTAGTTAATTTATTATAATCATCTTCCCCACCCAGTATCTGTTAATTACTTTTCATTTATTTAATAAAAACCTATTTTTTAATTACTTTTTCATTTTGCCTATTAAATTTATGTTTAAGTAATAGGCTGCTAATGACATGGTAATGGCATTCGTCCAGAAACCCTAAGAACTTTTAATCCTTCTGTTGTAAAGTTGCTAATCCATATTCTGTACATTTCATATGCGTCAATTAAGTTAAGTTCAGTTGCAACCCTGTCTGATGCTTTGCACAATTATTATCTGGTCTTGAGCTTAGCTCCCCTTCTCATTAATTTATCATGACTCATTATAAAAACGGGCTGTGAAAGTTTCAGTGTTTTCCTTATGTGAAGAAAAGTCAGATTTCAAAATTAACACAATAATGTTATTTTAGTCAGGTGATGTGGCAAGCTAGGACTGGCTACTCCCTTATGAAGTCACTAAAAACTTTTTAAACCATTACCAGATTGAGATGCACTCCACCTTGAGCAGTACATAATATGATTGGTACAGGAAAACCAGAAAGGAATTAATAAAAAAATAAAAGGGAGAGCTTAATTTGGCTGATGGGAAATTAAGAATTACAGGACCTAAATGTTCTTATCTTATACATTTAAAAAACAAGAGACATTTATTATAATAATAATTGGAAATGAAAGGGAAAAGTTAAAGAGGAGTAGCAGTAGAGGTGAAATTTTTTAGCGTAGAATGTGCCAAAATTTGCGGTTTATCTGAGGGATTAATCTGTATAAGAACTAAACTATATTAACATACAAATTGCTAGACATTATGGGAAAGGTGGAAGTCTGAGAAATAAGAGGGTAGAATACCTAAAAAACATTTAAACTTTATATAAATCTTCTGTGTTTAAATAAAAGTTACTTAATATCAATCATTGTACCTGAACTGCGCCTTTATGAAGTCATATGTGTCATCAATTCTAGATAATGGTTTAAATCAGCCATAAAAGCTGCGACAGCATCATCATAGGTGAGCATATTATTTGTCAGTATCATCTGTGCTTCCATGAAAAATTGTTCTGCAAAATTTGCAAAAGATTTCCCACGACTTATGATAATTTACATGAAATCCTACTATATTATGCTTAAAATGTGTTTAGTTCCAGATTCTTTTATAAAGTACTTTTTGTATGTTAATATAAGTACATAGGCCTTTCAGGTGGCACCATCACTTCCTGAGCAATCTAAATTAGATAAGAAAGTATATGTCATGAATTTGGCGGTCCATAGCTTTTTCCATAGCATCCTCATATACATATAATAAAGATGATTTTCTTTCTTTCTTAAAGTATAAGATTGTCCATGAAAGTAGTATTGACTGCACTAAATCTTATTATGTTAAGCCTAACACAACAGGTATATTTCACATGAGAGTATCAATTTTATCTTTAAGTTTATCCAAAATTCAGGAAACACAGTTAATTTGGTATTGGAGCCATTTAATTTCTATTTGTCCTTTAGTCCATGTGCTAGGTTAAGTTATAAATTGTTAACTCTTTCCAAAAAATCAATTTCTCATATTTAAGCACTAAAGTTTTAGAGATTCATTAGCACTTATGTTTGCAAGAAGTAGATGGTAGTTCCTTAATACTCTAATTAAACCTTTAACTAACACCATTCATTAAATCTTACTTGATCTGTCTGCAAACAGGGTTAGGAAGAAATTTGCTTTTTAATCCTCCTTTCTCAAATCACAATTTGTCTCAACCTTGCCTAATCAATGGTAGACGCTAGATAAAAAGACTTCTTATCCTTGAGTAGGCTTGACATCACTCAAAAATCTCAATCAAAACCTAAGACGCAATTATGCACAATGCTAATGCTAGCTGATCTAGCTTACAGTTCTTATTATATTTTTCTTAGTGTGTTCAACAGATTTCTGATGCACTAGGATTATCAGATTAGGATTAAGTATAAGTTTTTTAATAACAAACAAATCTTAACTATTATTGAGCATAATTTCATCTTATTTTACTTTCTATAATAATATTCATTGACCTATTCTTTTCTTAATCATACTAAATTTTCTTATTATTACATGGTAATTAGCAAAAGTCACAGAAGGGGTTTTTAGTTGTTTATTAGAAGTCACCATGCTTATTTCAGATATTATCCGTAGTGTATTGTACTTGGTTTAATAAACTAGAATTAAAATTTAAGATTTAATTATGGATTTAATATTATACTTGTAGTTTGCTCAAAACTCACTAATTATTTTTAACTTTTTAAAATGTTTATATTTATTGAAGGGAAGGCCGACCATGGGACGGACACTTCTGAATATGACTCAGGAAAGACAAACTTAGTATCAGGGGAGGCACCCCAGAGAAGCGATGCTATCTCTTGTTGCCAGCTGGAATGCCACTTATGGGGAGGAGGAGGGAACGTGTGAAGGGGCCGTAGCCACTAAAGAGCACGTGTGGAGGAAGGGGTCTGATTTGATTAACCAGACTGGGAACCAGGAGGAGACCAGCTGTCAGCGACGCGGTGGGAGGTATACAAACATCCACACTTGAAAGTGGTCCACCAAATGAGACCAGAATCTGTGGACAGCTTCTGGGAGGGTGGGGATGGAGCCAGCGATGGCATCCAAGACAATCGTGTGGATAGTCCACATGGCGATTGCAACCACCAGAGCACGGAGGGAGGGTGGAAGGGGGGAGGCCATTGATAAAGCAAACATATCTCTTGACAGACTGAAGGGATGCGTTTGATCCTGACCCAGCAGACGTTGAACTTCGCGCCATATCACTTTAGAGGTGGGGCACTTCTCCAGGTGGTGGAACAGCGTTCCATACTGGCCACACACGACACAGGATGAGTGTAAAGCGTTAGAGCGCTCAGCTGTGCGATACACCCACCTCAGGCAGCACCACACATGGGAGCGGACTTGAGGCTGCAACAGAGGATGGTGTGCGTATTTCCAGATAGTCTTTTGGGTCTCAGTGGAATAAGGGATATCCATCATGTCCAGGTAGTCCACCCTGGATAGGACATGGGGCTGAATGGGGATCACGCCATCTTGGATGGGTAGCCCCTGTACCTCTTGTGTGAACTGAGGAGAGGGGTGGCCTCTTCAGGTTGTATGTCCACTAATATGAATTCTCTACTCTGCGCTTCGCATGGAGAGTAGGATTTGTTTGTAGTGGGTTTTTGTTCCGTGAGGACCTGTGGCCGATTGGTGTGAAGCCAAGTACTTCATCAGGGAGTTAGGGTTCGATGGATTGTTGAGGCCCAAGGCTCAGGAGAAGTTGGAGCAGGCCGCGCAGGACCAGTGTTGGGATGGGAGTGTAGGAGCGGTGATGGCCGCGATCCAGGTGCCCAGGATCTTGGCAGCATGGGCTTTGAAGTCAAGCAGGCCCATGCCACCTTGATGATGAGGGCCGAACATGACCTCTAGCCATACTGGTGGAGGGCGGCCTGACCAAAGCCATCCTTGCAGCAAAGCATACAGGGATTTGAAGAAGCTTGGGGAGAAGGGGATGGCGTGGGCTCCGAACCAGACTTTGGATAGGAGCATAGAGTTGGCAATAACAACCCTACCAGTGAGAGTAGTAGGGTGGCTCTGAGAGAGGCGATTCACTTCATCACGTTGTCCAGTATACGGCACTCCATTACTGCTGACACATATCCGCCTGCCTCCATCCACACGCCCAGATGGCGCACCAGTCCTATGGTAGGACGTGGCACGAAGGGGAGCACCAGTGGAGCGGTGTGTGTTGAGTTAGTAAGGCGTGGATGTGGGCGAGGAGATGGGACGGGTTGGGAACAAATTGCTGGGGCCCAGCAGTTCTGAAACCGACTAAGGAGGATGATTTCAGTTTTGGAGGCGTTCAGTGCCGCGTTGAGTACTCAGGAATATTCCTGGATGAGGGCTTCAAGCGCGCATGCATCTTTGTTATTAGACACCCTCACCACGCAATCATCTGCAAATGCCATCATCTTGACTGGGGTTTGGCCTGGCACATGGACCCCAGTGAGTTGGGCATTCACATTTCACAGTAGCGGGTCAAGGCTGAAGTTGTATAAGAGTGGGCTGAGGGGGTCCCCTTGTCGCAAGCCCCTTTGAGGGCGGACTACTTCCGTTAGGAAGCCTGGGCCACACACTGCCATTGTTGCAGATTCCGTGAGCAGCATTACCCAGTTTATGAAGCGGGGGGGTAGGCGGAATTGATGGAGGCAGGCCCTTAGGTATTCCCAGTTTACTCTATCATAGGCCTTTTGTTGGTCCAAGAATACCAGTACCCCAGAGGCTGTGGACTGACATGCATTAGCCACGGAGTGCACATTATCCCAAATCGACCTTCTGGGGATGAAACCAAATTGTTCTGGGGAGATGGTGGCAGATGCTACAGTCCCTAAACGGTTAGCCATGATTTTTGTTAAAATTTTGGTGTCTGTGTTTGTTAGAGAAATGGGGCGCCAGTTGGCTAAGTATAGCTTATCTCTTTTCTTGAAGAGTGTGACATTAAAGGCCTCATGTCCTCCTGGTAGGAGGCGCGTTTTCAACAGGCTTTGATTAAGTGAGGCTAGCAGCAATGGGGATATATATTTAAAATATTTTTGTAGAACTCATATGGAATGCCATCTGGGCCTGGGCAGTTCAGTTTGGCACACCGCGAATGGCTGTCCATAATTTGTTTGGAGTAATTAAATTTATTATTTCCGGGTATCAGAAAATGGTGCAGATATGAGCGCGGCTGAGAAATTCCGCCACTTCGGCCAGCTGAATTGGTTCAGCTTGGTATAACTTGGAGTAATATTTTTGCATTTTGATTGCCACTTTGGCCGGTGTGTCCGCAATGGAATTATCCAATCTTCGCACCTGTGTGCAGGCCATGCTCTGGCGTGGTGCAAAATTTTTTTAAAGAATTATGCGGTGCACTTGTCACCTTTAGTGATGCGTGTGGCCCTGTATTAGACACAAACCCAATGTTTGTGTTGCCTTTCAAGTGCGTTGAGGTGGGTGGCTGCCTTCGCCCACTTCTGGCCCCATGCAGGGCTGTATCCTGTGGCTAATATGTTGGACTCCAAGTGGGCCAATTCTGCCAGAGCGCGTGAGATAACCACTGATGTGGCTCGTGAGCATCTGGAGGAGAATAGCGAGAGTGGCGGATGGTGTCCTCTTTGAAAGTTGCACATGTGGAAATAGGGTCCACACAAAACGGTGAAACAAATGATTTTGCCAAAGTTGCCTCTTCCACCCACATGAAAAACCTGGTGATGCAAGCTCAGGGGGTGGATTTTGCACCAATGTGGGGCCTTTGCAACTGTGATGGGTAAGTGGTAGGTTATCGAGACCAGTCAGTGGTCAGAGTTTTCATTTTCGTTGTTTTGAAGTGGGAGATGTGGTGTTGGAATTTCGCCAGCGTTAGAATAAGGTTGATGTGGGTCATGGACCTTAATTGGCTGTTGTGGATGTGGGGACGCGTCATGTTTTTGAGCAGTGGGGCATGTCACAGCAGTGCATCCATTAACCCAAGGGTGGCATTAGAACTCGTAGTTCTATGTGACCCTGTGGGGCGTGGGGTGAGGGAGGCCATCAGTCCATTGGTGAGGTTAGCCAACAGTTCATGTTGCCAACTAGGAAAGAATCAGGGGGTAGCAGGAGGAATTGACTGACGAGAAAAATTCCTGACGCTTGTGTGCACCGTTTGGGGCATAGATGTTGATGATTGCATGTGCAACTTTAGCCCACAAGAAGGTGGTGACGAGCACCCGGCTTTTAGGAATGTTTCTGAGGATGTGAATTTGAAAAATTATTTTTCCAAATTAGCACCCCACAGTGCTTTGACCAAAAGGATAGGGATGGAAGGAGCATTGTTTTCTAATCTTCCTCAGAACCTCATGGACAGTGGGACTCCTGGATGGCCAGGATATCCATGGGTAAATTGTGTTGTAAAAAACTCAGTTTCCTAGCCCGGGATGGGGAGGCCTTGAGTCCACCAATATTCAACGTCCCTAGAGTGAAGGTTTCCCCCATCACACCTTAGGTGTGAGGGGGTGGCCCCTGGGCCCACCAGCCTCTTCCAGGTCCCCACGGGCTTTCACAGCAGCGTGGGTATTAGCAGCAACGCTATCAGAGTTTTTGTTGATTTTTGCGGAAAGAGTTGCATTGGCTTTGGCCTTCGCTTTTTGTTTTCCTGATGTCAGATGAATTTTTTGCGGTGCAGATGAGTTTGGTGCACCGTCAAGCGGGTCAAAAAAAATTTTTTCAGTTGGGATAGGTCCCAAGTCAGTTTCAACCGGAGCTTGGGTGCAACAATTGGGTGAGATCAAATCTCCCATCAGATCCTCAGATTGAGTGGCCCACTCAGCATGGGCTTCCCAATCTGATTGGATGATGGATTCCCAAGTTGCTTCCACCACGAAGGTCTCCATATCCTCCTGGCGTTGTGAGTGTGGGATGGCAGTGGTGGCCTTGGCTGCTTCCTTGGCCGCAGCCCTATGGGACTGCTTGGCCTTCTTCTGCTCCTGCGGGGAGATGGGCTTTACCAATAGGTAGCAGCCTTGTGCTCCCCACGGGAAAGCCTCCTTGGTGCTTGCAGTTGGTTTGTAGTGCGCCTCTCCGCTGGCCATGGCCGCTGAGGGGTGCTCTTGGAATGTGACGCCCTCCTTGATGGGGCATGCATGCGCCTTATGGCTGAACGCGTCACAGTGGGTGCAAATGGTGGGGGCGCTGTCCACGGTTACCCAGAATGGGTGGGTGGTATGCCCTGCAATATTAATAAAAGTGGAGTGCGGGATCTGGGTTAGGTCCTTCGCGATCTCCTCAGTTGGGGTCAGAACTGCGATGGCTTTGCTGGTGCACAGGTGTGGCATCAGCGTGAAGCGTTGCATTTCAAAAGATTGTATTTCACCATATACGGCGAGACCATCTTTCAGGTTTTGTTCTAAAATGTCACGTTATACCGTAGTAGGCAAAAAGTCAAACGTGAGGAAAATTTGGTTTGATTTTGTCCATCTGGTGCATTTGGTTTTGATGACCTGTTGCCCTTCGGGGAGGTTGACCACTATGCTCACTGCTGCAGCCTCATCTGTTGCTGTTTTGCTTTTGAAACCTAGGTCCAGCCAACCACGTGACATGGAGTGAGGTGCAATGTACACCGTGGTTGGGAAAATTTTGTGTACATCTTCACAAAATTTTTCCCATAAGGCCATTTTTTGGATGTCCAGATACACACGGACTCCAAATTCCACCAACGAAAGTGGCTGGGAGTGTGGCGTGTTGATGTACTGGTTGCATCATGCTTGCCACGCGAGTATCTCCAGGGAAATTGTGACTGCCAATTTTTTGAGAATTTTGTCTATTCCGCTGGATTCTCCGGGGCATTTTCAAACGTTGGAGGTCGCGGGCCTTCCGCCTGCTCCTCTTACCTTGCTTGCCCAACTGCTCCCTGACATGGGCGCAGACTAATCTCCTCTGTGATATTATCAAACTAGATTCAGACATGAATTGAATAGTTTGCAAAAGAGTTTGCAACGAGAAAGAAAAGTTATATCAGTAATAAAACTCACTAATTATATCCTATTAATTATTGTATGATAATTTAACTTGTATACCTTTAGGAAAGTCTTATTCAGGGAATAAACACTTTTAGTATAAAGAAAGAAATATGAGACCATCTAGTACTAAAAAAAAGAAATATGAGGAAAACAAGAGATATCCCAAAGGATGCAGAGCCACCTCCTGTTTCCAGCCAGTACCGCCAGGATTATGGAAAATGAAGAAATGTACAGGGAAGGCTTATTGTCTAGAAAGAACATGAATGGAAGAAAGAGTATGTGGACAAAAGCCAAATGGGGAACCAATAGTTAATCAAATTTTTGGTGGCGTGTTGTCATGTGGCCAAAAAAACATTCTTAGGAAGTGGCCTAATAGGTGGGTGTGGAAGCGATTGACTGCTTCAAAAAGGGTGGGTACTGTTATATAGAAGGCATCCTGGACAATAGTGTGAATTGTCCATAATGCTATTGCCATGACTAGCGCATGGAGGGAGAGAGGGAGTAATGGGTGAATCCATGTTGAAAGCAAAAATGTTTCTCGTCATTCTGAACTATTGCATGTTTTCCTGCAAAAAAGAAGAATAACTTTTTGCATATAGCCTCAAATGGAGGACATTAATAGTATCAGTGTACTAGGGTCTCATGCTGATTGCATACATACATTAAGATTGAGAGACGTTGGACCTTTCAGCATAGAGATATACTTTCTTCAAGAATCTCCACACATGAGTGTAAATCCAGGGTTGCAATAAGGGATTATGAACGTACCCTAAATCATCTTCTGTGCGTCAAAATTTTAGGAAATGTCCTGAATTTCAAAACAGTCTATATGGGCAATGTTACTTGGATGGCGAGGCATCGTGGTGTTTATAACAACTTGTCCATGAATCTCTTTAATGTAAAGTATAGTTGAAAGACTGTTAGGTAGATTGGCTGCAAATGCAAATCTAATTTAATCTCTTCTCATGATCAAAGGCAACCACCTGAAGTAGGCGCGGGCATCATTTGGCCTTCATCAGAGGCTTAGGACTCTAGATCCTTGAGCAACGAGCTTGGGTGGCTGGATTTTCTAAAACGAATAGCATATGTTAGGTTGGATCATACACCATAACCATGTGCTGGGTTGGGAAAACCAGATTAGTTACCTAGCAATCCAAGTGCCTATTTTGGCGTTTGTACAGAAGATTGGTTCAAAGTTACTATAAATTATAAATTTAATTCGTCTAAATTTCTTCCTTTATAATAGAGCTTTTATGAACCATATTAATTGTTGCTTAATGGATCCTTGCTCTTGGATGGGCAAGAATTAGTGAAAAGGTTTAGGAATCAGCGTATGATAAAATCCCTCCCCATTATTCAGGATTACAACCCCAATGCTCTGGAACAATAGAAGGATGACAATCTGGAAGCCGTTTAAAAGATTTGAACATGGCTATATTTTCTTATTAGGTGGGGAGTGAAGATCCTCACAAAGAGGACCTAGGCGACCTTTTGCCACAGGGAATTGAAACATCCTAAAGATATAAAGGACTTTTATTTTTATTTACCCAAGGCAAGACAGCCAGAGATGGACATTAATGAAACAGAAACTCCACAACTAAACCAATCAAAAATATGACTGACTGCTCTTAATGAGAAGTATGAAATGCAAAAGAAATAAGAATTTAACCTACCAGGTGGCACAGCGGCGAGCTGCTATACATATGGCGGAGATATAGGGGGATCAGGCGGAACATAAATATTATCCTCAGGATTAGCATTAAAAAAAGTGAACCAATGCTAATAGCAAGGGGGTTGGGGCATCCGCAGGATGAGGGTCGTGGTGAGGTAGATAGTAGTTGAGCTTGACAATTTGGGCCTGGATGAAAGCCTACATGAGTTTGGCAACATGGTGTTCAGCTTGGATGTGGACGTCAGGAAGTTGGGCTAATTTTGCAATGTTTTCTCTGGTGATATGTGTGGGCGGGGAAAAATCTGCCTGATAATTGATGCATTTGACAGCAGTGGTAGTAGAATCATGGAGGTGTTGGATTTCCTCTTTTAGTAGCAGAAAAATTGGAGGGGAACAAGGGTGATGCAGCCCTTTTTTAAATTCAGCAATGGATTTTGGCACGGCTTCACAAAGATGGCTATTTTTGGGTAAGGCCACTGTGGCCTTGGCAAGCTGGTGGTCGCTTTACAATGGGATAGCATTGGCTTTGGGGATATATTGGTTGTTCAGGGCTGGAGCATCAAAGTCTGAATTTAGATAATATTTTAAATCAATTAAATAACCCTGTGGTGGGACAATTTCGCCTGGTTTGGTCACTTCATCCAATGAATCCAAGTTATTTTGGTTGACTTGGATGCTTCAGCGACAGGTGGATGTGGTTGGGTAATTTTTGGGGTGGGAAAATTTTTGGATTAATTATGGGTCCAAACTGCTCCCAATTAGTAGTCATGGGTAGAAATTGTTCAGCTTTGCTTTGGGTTGTTAAATTTTGCTGCTGATTCATTTGAGCGCACAGCCTGGGGGTGAGGGCATCCAAAGTCCCCACTCACACGCTTTTAATATGGCCTCCTGGGTGGAGTTGGCAGTGTTCACGTGGTTCAAATTGTATTGACATATTACCTTCATATGGTCCAATTTGTGGCATAGGGGGCAAATCGTGCAACTGTTGTCAGTGCGACCCCAAAAGAAATGATCAGGTGTGGATGGGATATAGGCACACGGAGGGATGTTCTGGGTCATGTTTAGCTAGTGGGGGGTAATGATGGCCATTACCCAAGGTTCTGCTAGGCACTCAGCACCACTTGGGACAATAAATTGGAGGATGGGGTCTGTGCTTTAAGTGGACAGCCCAGACATCCACTCTCATAGAGTGTTTGAGGGGGAAAGAAGGAGGGGAGGTTTGCAAAGGTCACCATGACGTGGTATCATTGGGGAGGCGTGTATGGGTGGTGTAATGGGTGTTTTTTATAAATAAAGGACGTTGCTGCTGCAGCATCTGCATCCTCTTCAGTAGGGAATCCAATATCAAAGTAGCCATTATTTGGTGGAAATTGATAAACCCTGATGGTATAAAGGTGGCCATTACCAGCTCAATTATTGCTTTGTCAGCATACGGGATGAGACGTCCATATTTGACATGGAGGCAAAAGCAGATATTGGATTGAGGTAGGGCTAGGGGTGGGGGTGGGTTGGGTGGATTCATGCAAGGTGCAGTGCTAAGTCCCTTGGAGGCACAAAGCGGCCAGTTGTATTAGGCGGACTGGATGGGCCCGTCTGCACACGTTTTCCTTATGGGCGTAAATGCTAGCAGGTGGATCACCGCTGCCCCACACAGGGGCAGCAGATGGTGGATCCGCGTACATAGAGGGAAAACTGATGTGTTATAGTTGGCAGTGGAAAATAAACGGTTCTTTTTATCAAAATCGCTCAAAAGTGATGTTGAGCAATATAGAGAACTTTTAACTAATAAATTTATCATATAAAGAGACATACAGTGTAACTTTTTTACAAAGTGGTAGGCTGAATTAGCAAACTGGAGACTTATCTCACTTACTAAAACTGATACCAAACTCTTCACAAAAGTTATGGCAAAGCGCATTAAGGAAGTTCCCTCTGATCTGATATCCCCTACGCAATTTGGCTTCATACCCAGAAGATCCATATGGTATAATATCCATACAGTAGCCAACGTCTGAAAATCTCTTTCTACTAGTGCGCTTGTATTCCTGGATTAATAAAAAGCCTATTATCGTGTTAATTCGACTTACCTTAGGGCTTGCCACCACAAGGTTCAGCTTCCAAATCGCTTCCTCAATTGGGTAATGTTGTTTACTTAGTCAGCCACAACGGCAGTCCGTGGCTAAGGTTACCTGAGTGATATGGTTTTCCCCCAAAGGGGTCTTCATCTGGATGACCTTTTGAGCCCTCTTTTGTACAACTTTAGCCTTGACCCACTTCTCCACAATGCAGATGCCCATCTTGATGGTGTTAATGTGCAAGGCCAGGAGCCAGTTAAGATAATGACAATTGCTGGTAATTGTGTGCTTGGTATCACTTATAACCATGATGCAAACTTCCTGAAAAACCATTTAGGATACTTCATGGTTAGTAATGCAGCCTTTAATGCCAACAAGACTTGGATCATAATTCTTGGTAGATAAAAAAACGCTGGTCACTTGTCACCTCTGAATAACAGCATATTCCAGCTTTACAATCACTTGTTCGCTTATCAAGGCAGTCATCACATATCGTCCCTCTTGTTCTCCCATTTGTTTGCAGGCCAGCTATGGGTCCAGTACTCCACCTGAGAGTATGACTGGAGGTGAGAGGATATGTTACCTCTGTGATGGAGAACCATATTCTAGATAAAATAACTAAGCGCATCGCCTCCCACAGAGGACAGCAATCTAGCCTTACTGGCGGGTTGTAACTTCAAACTCACTACTTCTGTCTATCGTTTGTTTTCTGCGCACTCTATTGCTTTTTCACCCTCTTTCTTTGCAACACTATATGCCTTCGTCCAATGGTGGCTATAGCTAGGCCGCCCTCCCCCTATACGTCTCAACGTCTTGTTTGGCCCAAGCTACAGTGGAGGTATGGGACTGATAAACTATGTGAACATGCTTCCAGTATACTTGGCTCTTGGTTGCCCAGGTAACTAGCCCCACACTCCATACCAAACGCTGGTCTAGCGTGGTATAATCCAACTTTAACTGTGCTCTTCGCCTTCTTAATCCAGATCACTCTATTCTCTGCTCAACTATCTGGCTTCGCACCCCTCTGCTCCAGGACCTCATGGGGCCCTGCCCACTTCGATTAGATTCTTCTGACCCTGCGGGGTGCATAATTGAGGATCAGCATCAGTGATCACACCTCTGAGAGTGGTCTCCCTGGTCCCCTTTACATCCTTGAAATTTGTGGGCAAGTTTTTTTTGCACAACACATTACCTTGCCTTCCAAGTATCATTTTTGGAATCAACTATCTAGGCATGCTGGATATCCCTTACTTTTTGGACACCCAGAAGGCCATTTGGGTGTATGACCACCATCCTTTTAAACAGCCCAGGATTCGCGTTCATGTATGGGGGTGCTTAAAGATGTACCACACTGCTGAGCGGTCCAACGCTTCTCAATCCTCAAGTGCAGTGTGCGGCCAAAATGGATCTCTTAGTCCAGCTCCTGGAAGATTGTCCAACAACTTGGGCGATCTGGCGTGAAATTATGCATCTCTTCCATCAGGATACAGAACAGAATTTTAGCCTGTCTAAGATCATCTTCGCTTTTACCATAGATTCCCCGTTCCTCATTCTCTTTATGCCTTAACTGTAGCAATTGCAATATGGACGATACATACCATTGACATGGATGCTTTTTCTAGAACTGCTTCCACACTTTGTGAAGCTGTCTGCCGCTTTCGCTCCCACCTAATGAACCTCTTTAAAACCTGTTTGTTTGGCACTCTGCCATCAAGCAACGTCAGTTAGTTTCCTCGTGGCTCTCTATATGGTTCCTAGTTATAAAAACTTCCTTCATTCATGTTCTATATTGGCGCAAGCCTTTCCTGACACCTTCCCTCTTTCTAACACTGGTGACCCCGCTGGCAGCAGGAGGTAGTTATGTCTCCTCTAGGGTGCCTTTTTCATTTGTCTTTTGTGTTTCTTTATTGTTGCTTTACTGTAAGTGTCCATCCCCTAGTCAGCCTTCCCTGAATAAAATTGATAAGATAAATTTTATTTTATAACTTTCTCTATTAAATTTACACTATTTACATCTCTTTTCATAGTTAAAAATATAATTATTGTAATGAATATAGTTGCCAACCATTGAACCCTGCAGGTTTGAACGCTCATCATGATCACTTCTCTAAAGCCATTCTGCTCTTCAGTGCCTTTCAAAGAACCTTAAGGAATTTTTTTCTACTTCAGGCACACAGAAATTATAAGATTCAGCTTCAGCCCTGTAAAAAAGACAAAATGTGGTGATCACTACAGGGGGCCACAAGTTGCATCAAGTAAAAAAAGTCAGTCATGAAACATGGAAGATAAATCTAGTACGAATCACCCCCTCAGATGAGCAGATGAGCATCACCTTATATATTAGTACTTCTTAAATTAAGGTACAAGCTTTATAACTAGAGGACCTATAATTATGGGATACCTTTATTTAATCTACCTGTGACTGATCGTAGTTAGTTCCATTTCAAGCTTACAACAAAGCAACACCATTCCGCAACTCTTAGATGGAATAAATTCCAAAGTGAATTGATATAGTTTTTTAAGAGCTACTGCTGTCTCATCTTATATGTGGTGAATCTACAGTTAATCTACCTTTCAAACAATGAGCTAGTCAGTGCAGTGGACCCTATCTACCCAGTTAATCCTTCCTGCACTCCATCATCTCCACCAGTTAGTAGGACTTCAGCACCAAGAGGTGTTACACAAACTAGGATTGATACAAGACCTCAATTTCAATGTAATTAAATTATGAGCCGCTTCTACTTTAGTCTGAAATAACCATAAAGCAGTCAAATTAACCGTCTCTTTATCAAAGATCCTTAAATCAATTCCATTGCTAGACTCTGAATTCTTTTAGCTACTTGTAGACCCACCTCACTCAATGTCTTCAAAGTGTGGTACCCAAAGTACGCAGTTATAAAAATGCTTTATTGGAAGCTGCCACCAAAACCTAGGCTTTGGAATCAGCATTAGTGCAACACTTATATCAATTTAAACATTTCTTGACCAACTGCAGTGCAGGACTACCGATGTTACAATGGACCTGAGGAGCCACAAGGGCCTCAGGGTAACACCAAAATTGATGCTTCTGAGAGCCCCAAGCTACAAAAGACTAAGAGGACTTAGAGATCCTGAAGTGGCTGAATGATGCTGAAGTTCAGGGGGCCAGGTGGCCCCATGGGTTAGATAATCCCTGCCTGAAGATCTCATGCAAGGTGAGATTCTCAAAAGTTCCTAAACTTTCAAAACAAAATGAGGAAATTGTATGAGTATATGGAATTTTCCGCAATGGTAGCCTTATCAACCCTGTCATTACATTAGAATTCTATATATTCTGAGATGAAGAATGTTCAAGCAATATTTATTTAACCGAGGTAAGCCAACCAGGGGATGGACATTACCAAACTAAAACTAAAAATCATAATAATAAAAATTAAAGATATAAACAAAACGCCCAAAATGGATGGATCGATTGAATTATACCTAACAAAATATCCAACCAGGTGGGTAGCGAATACTGCTATCCCTCCATGGTGGATGGGGAGGGGGGATCGGGGGGCGTGTGTGTGTGTGTCATCTTCAGCTGCATCCATCTCATTCCAGAGTAGGGTGCATGCTAACGCAGATAGTAAGGTTGTGGGGGCATTGGTGGCAGAGGTTTGATATCCTTGATGGCTGGAACTTCCAAATAGTTGCCAACCATCATTATACTAACAATGTATTTGCCCAAAGCATCTCAAGCTTTGAGGCAGGCGTCTGGGAACCTAACAAACGTGTCAATGTTGGTTTGGGTTATTTTTGTTTTCAGATTCCGCGCTACTGTTACCACGTTCTGGATGGCTTCAGTGACGTTTTTGTGTAAAGTTTTCATGTTGATCTTACTTTGTGGAGTAAGATTGTTGGGGATTATGGGAGGTGGAATTCCTCCTGTAAGTGCAGCCACAGATTGGCGGCTGCTTTGCAAAGCGTATGGCAATCTGGTGTGGCAGCTGCGTCTACTGCAAGCTGGTGGTCACTGTAGAACAGTTTGCATTAGGTTGTGGGACGTATTTCTGAGGTGGGAATTTTGCATCCCAATCTGCATTACAGAGCTGCTCGAGTTGCAGCGTCAGTTCTTCAATATCATTACCTGATTCGTCGATTTCATCCAATAATTCCCATGGATTTTGGTTGAATTGGATTGGGGAATCAGCGTACATTTGAGGTTTGTTTGATTTGTTTGCGGATGCATAGGATCAAACTGGGATCCAATCTGATGTTTGGTTGGATGAATTATTTGTGGCATTGGGGCAAGGTGGGTGCTGATTGGTGGCTGTAGGTGCAGCTACAGCATCAGGCATTGGAGGAGGTAAAGGTAGGATTGTACCTCATGTCAGAGCTGGCGTGGGGTGGGCGGCTGATTGGTGGGCGTCAGGCAAACTTTCAGTGTTGGCGGAAGTCTCTGAGTATAGGCTTTTTGTTTTGAGTGTTCTAACTCAAAACAGGATGAACAGATCGTCCATCCTCCCTCAACGCAGGCCATAACGGATGATTGGGGGCAGATGGGATGGTGGCACAGGGGGAATTGCCAACAAAATTTTTGTAAATTCAGGGCTGATTGTGGCATATGCCTGAGGCCCAGCGAGGCGTGTGGCCCCATTTGAGACCGCAAATTGTAAGATGGGGTTGGCACCGTAGGCTGCCAAACCTTCCATCAGCTCCTGGTGGAGCACTTTGGGGGGAGGTGGGTGGGCAAACCAGCGAACTGACCACCAAGGTGGTGTCCGTTGGGAGATGGGTCTGCGTTGTTGAGAGGGGAATATTATTGTAAATTAATGGCACCGTTGCTGCAGTGGCTGCATCAGCTTCACATGGGAAGCCAAGGTCAAAGTACCCCTTATAGGGGCGGAAGTCAATATAGCAGGCTGGTGTCATCACCGCCTGAGCCATTTGATAATGGCTTGGTCGTTGTAGGGGAAGAATTTCCCATATTTGACCCTAAGGTTGAAACGCATGTTGCTCTGGGGAGCACCAATGGGCAGCGGGGCACCGCTTGGGTACAAGTGAGGTGGGCATCATGATCCTTGGGAGGAACGAATCATCCCAAGGGTTTGGAATGACTGGGCGAGCCAATCCAAGCGCGTTTTCCTGTCAGACGGAAAATGGAAGGGGAGTTTCACCGCTGCCCCACGCTGGGACAGTTGGCGGGGGATCCAAAAACATTGGAGCAAGACTTCAGTGTGTGATTAAGTGTTTACTTTTAATTTACCAAAATTAATTTGCTCAGAAAGTTATGCCGAGCAGAGAGAGAACTATGTTCAAGCAATATTTAGATTTACCAATAAATGATTGGTTAGATATTGCAGAGATATGTTAATCCTAAGGCTTGGGTCATCCATAGTAAGTATGGGGACCTTAGACTAAAAGCTAAAATGAACCAGAAAGCTGACGCCAGTGCTCTCAAACAATTCTGGAAAAGATATTACAGGACAACTTAGAAAATATACTTAGACAAACGGTTTATCAAGTCTCCCAAAGAAATACCAAGTTAGTGTCTACCAATCCTAGATACACTATAAATACTGGCATCAAAACCCTTAATGCACCATCTGGCTCCCTCTAAAACTATTTCAAGGAGCAGACTGTGATCAATAAGAAAACATTACATTTTTTTGTAAACACATATGAGAGCACTATGGGAGAAGCCACTGATCTCCAAAAAGTTAAGGACATTAACCCTTGCCTTTGTGAGAAAGCGCAAGGAACTGTGACTCCCCACCTACGAGAATTCCAGACCTGGTCCCATGTTTATAATGCTCTAATACAAGAGTTTGGACGTGATCTGACCCTCATAAATTAAATGAAAGCCTTTTGGCCATTCCTCAACAGGTTGAAAGTCTCACAAATTTCTTATGTTGTTTTTATGCTAGCGCCCAGCCATTAGTTACTACTAATCAAGACAACTAGATGAAGACATCACTATCATCCCCTCCACCCTTGAGTCTTGGGCTGAATGTCAGCTCCATAAGATAGGCCTCAAATGAACCTTTATTTGTATCTAAGAAAAGAGTCTCTAAATAAGATCTCAGCAGCCACCTTGAAAATTAATCAGCCTTAGTTTGTGACCCTCTTATACCTAGAGTACACACCCTAGAAACCAGGTACTGAACATGCTGTTGTAGTTGGTTTGACCAACCATCTGGAAAATTTATTTTTAAATTAAAGCTCATATATTAACCAAGTATTTAATAGCAGATTTGATAGGGTATAGTAATTATTTCAGCCATTGGGCCTTAATATTAAAGGGTTTTGCCTACCTGGTTGATTTTCTAATAGTCAAATCCCTAATTTTCACCATTGCATTTCTCAAAATTTACTTTAGGGTACATCAGCCAGGGTACGGACAACCCCAATACTCAATTATCTAAAGAACCAAATGAAAGAACAAACGTATCAGAATCAAACAAAAACTCTAACCAGGTGAGGAGCGGAATACCATTAACCCACCATGGCAGAGGGTGAGGGGGTTGAGCAGCTCTTCTACAGACATATTATGCTGGGAATCATCACTGAAATTGTAGAAACGTACAAAAGCGGAGAACCATGGTGTGGGGGCATCAGCGTGGTGGGGGTGGATGTGGAAGAAAATTTGGTTATTATCCTCAAGATCACTTGGTAAATAGCTTAAGCAAAATTCCACTAAGTAGTGTTCCGCTTGAATGCAGGCTTTAGGAAGTTGGGAAAACTTGATGATACTTTGTCAGGTGATTTTAGCAGGTGGATCAAAATCTTCTAGGGTCACCACATGTACAAAAGCGACTTCCACTTCATTAAGTAAAGTGGTGATTTTTCCTCATGATGCTTCAGGGAAATTAGGGGGAAAGGTAAGTGTGGCCAGCCTTTATGGAATTGAGAAATGGATTGGGCCGCCGCTTTGCATTGGTTTAGACAATGGGGTGATGCCACCACTGCTAAGGCGAGCTGGTGGTCACACTGGTAGGGGATGGATTGGGTTTAGGAGCAAATTGCTTAGTGGATGGGTATTTGTAAAAATCAGAACTGTAAAATTCGGCCCAAACACTATCTGCGGGCTGAGAAGTTCACCAAAGTCCTCATTGGTGACAATGTTACCTGATTTGTCAATATCAGCCAATAAATCCCATGGATTTTGGTTCACACGAATAGTGGATGGATATTTTGGGTGGGTAAGAGTCAAATGGGCTGCTTGAGTGGGAATGTTGGTCCAGATCTGATTCTGATTGATGTGGGTGAAATTGGGTGAAATAATTTGAGCGGGTCTAGTGGGTTCTAATTTCCCACTCTGTCCCATAAAACAAGAACGTTGAGTGGTAGGGGGCAACAAATCACCCCAATTGGAATCCACCAAATATGGCTCAGAGGCTACACCAGAGGAAGTGGCTTGGGGGCAGGATTTATATAATGGTCAAGTCCAAAACAGAGGGGACAAATTTGGTGACTACTATCCATCTGATCCCAAAAGTAATGCTCAGGCGCTGCAGTGATATGAGCATGGGGGGATTTTTGGGTTATGGCAGGGTGGTGTGAGATTATGGTGGGAGTGGCGCGTGGTACTGCAAGGCGCTCTGCTCCAGAAGGGAAAGCGAAGACAAGGTTGGGTTCCATAAGCTAGAAGCCCCGCCATCAACTGATCATATAGTAACTGGGGTGGTAGGTGAGATGGGAGGGATGCAAAGGACACCACCAATGTGGTGTCTGAAGGAAGGCAAGTTCAGGTGGTAGGAATGGGAGTGTTTTTGTAAATTAGTGGAGTAGAAGCTGCTGGTGCTGCATCCTCCTCCATCTGGAAGCCAATATTAAAATAGCTTAAATAGGCAGAAATCAATAAATCTAGTCAGTGCAAAAGCAGCAGTGGCTACTTCAATGATTGCCTTGTCAGCATATGGGAACAAGACCCATAGTTGACTCTTAGGCAAAATCAGATATTGTAAAGAGGTACGGCGAGAGGATGGGGGTGAGAAGGGTGGATTTGCGCCAGATGGAGCACTAGGTCCCATGGGGGACAAAATGGCCTGAAAAAGATGGCAGGCTAATTGATCACATGTGAATGCATGTGCCTGCCAGGCGGAAAATGCTATTTGGTGGAGCACCACAACCCCACATTGGAGCAGCAGGCGGCGGATCTGCTGACATGTTTAGTAAAATGGGTGTTGCTAGCTGGTGGTGGAATATTAGATGCTTTTTCATAAAAAATTCACTTGAAGTGGTATTGAGTTTAAGAAAAAGTTATTTTATCATTGTATTTCTCATTCCTTGAATTATTGGCTACCAACACCATGGCCTCAATTACTTTATCACATTTGATTATATTTCAGCGTACTATTCTATGTTGCCCTTTTCCAGCAGAAAACATTAGTAATAGGGTCCCTATATCTATTTTGGTCATCTACCAGAAACAATTATGTCTGGGGTATTACATCTTTTAATGATAAGGCTCTGAGATTTAGTTTTTCGCTTTCATATCCCAATTCAGATATCAAGTTTAGTATAACATTTTTTGAGCTCCTTAGTAACCATGAAGAGCACCAATTAGAATACTGGTAGATGGAGCATATCTTTAGAGCATTGCCAATTACTTGGGGATCTTTTTTCTTTAAAAGTTTTTGATAGCTTACCATGAGGATTGTTTGAGCATGCCCTTGAGCCACTGGAAGTATTATTACTACAGCGTGCTCTATTATATTATTTTTGAAAACCGTGTATTGGAAATAAATTTTCTTGTGTTATTTTTGGTCAAGGCTACTTTCCTCACACATTACATTGTGGGTTATGCAAATAGCCTGTGCGCTTGAAATCTGAAGCATCTGTATTAATTTAACATGTGCCTATCTGTTTTTACTGCAAAGGTTTCAGCACACCAAAGAGGTTTGCTACAAGCAACGTGCAGAAGATGTAAAATACAATTTGTTGGAAAAAGAAAGGTCAGCATGAAGAAAGATTCTCTCCATTGTGACGCTCCCCCTAATACTCCTTTACTCAAATCTTCAATGAGGTTGTCACTAGGGAACCCTAAGATAATGAGTAAAACAATTCCGATAATAACCACTTTAATATTTCTTATTCTTCCAATGATTTACCCATATCTCGTCTTATGACATCAATTTGATAGTTTGGTTACTCAGGATGTGTTCAATGTCCATAAGATCCCTGTACTTGCTATAAATGACAGTGGGTCTCACTGAAGTCATCTCTTCCAAAATAATGAAAAAAACAGGTATCACACTCAATCTACCCATTACAAAAATATGGTACCGCTGGGCCTCAGTGCACCAGACCCTTAGGGCCTCCTTCGTGCTCCCCCTCAAGTTCAAAAACTTTTGCTAAATACCTCATCTATAGCCTTAGATAACTCCAGTTATGAGGACTTTAGAAACAAAATCCTCCAGGAAACAACAACATTGTTCATTATTTAAAAAAATAAGTCTCGTCAAACTTTTCTTTCTCGTTGCAAACACTTTTGCAACCCATTCAATTCAAGACTAAATCTAGTTTGATAATATCATAGAGGGGATTAGTCTGCGCCCATGTCTGGGAGCAGTTGGGCAAGCAAGGTAAGAGGAGCAGGCGGAAGGCCCGCGGCCTCTAACGTTCGAAAATGCCCCAGAGAATCTGGCGGAATAGAAAAAAATCTAAAAAAACTGGCGGTCACAATTTCCCCAGAGATACTCGCATGGCAAGCATGATGCAACCAGTACATCAACACGCCACATTCCCAGCCACTTTCGTTGGTGGAATTCAGAGTCCGTGTGTATCTGGACATCCAAAAAATGGCCCTATGGGAAAAATTTTGTGAAGATGTACACAAAATTTTCCTGACCGCGGTGTACGTTGCACCTCACTCCATGTCACGCGGTTGGCTGGACCTAGGTTTTGAAAGCAAAATAGCAGCAGATGAGGCTGCAGCAGTGCGCATAGTGGTCGACCTCCCTGAAGGGCAATGGGTCATCAAAACCAAATGCACCAGATGGACAAAATCAAACCAAATTTTCCTCACGTTTGACTCTTTGCCTACTACGGTAAAACGTGACATTTTGGAGCAACACCTGAAAGATGGTCTCGCCATATACATCGAAATATAATCTTTTAAAATGCAACGTTTCATGCTGATGCCACACCTGTGCACCAGCAAAGCCATCGCAGTTCTGACCCCAACTGAGGAGATCATGAAGGACCTAACCCAGATCCTGCACTCCACCTTTATTGACATCGCAGGGCACACCACCCACCCATTCCGGGTAACCGTGGACAGCGCGCCCCCATTTGCACCTCTCTCTCTCTCTCTCTCTGTGATGCGTTCAGCCATAAGGCGCATGCATGACCCATCAAAGAGGGCATCACATACCAAGAGCACCCCTCGGCGGCCATGGCCAGCAGAGAGGCGCACTACGAACCAACCACAAGCACCAAGGAGGCTTTCCCATGGGGAGCACAAGGCTGCTACCTATTGGTAAAGCCCATCTCCCCGCAGGAGTGGAAGAAGGCCAAGCAGGCCCGTAGGACTGCGGCCAAGGAAGCGGCCAAGGCCACCACCACCATCCCACACTCACAACGCCAGGAGGACATGGAGACCTTCATGGCGGAAGCAACTTGGGAATTCATCACCCAATCAGATTGGGAGGCCCATGCCAAATGGGCCATTCAATCCGAGGATCTGATGGGAGATTTGATCTCACCCAATCGCTGCACCCAAGCCCCAGTCAAAACTGACTTGGGACCTATCCCAACCGAAAAAATTTTTTGACTCACTCAATGGTGCACCAAACTTATCCGCACCGCAAAAAATTCGTCCAACGTCAGGAAAACAAAAAGCGAAGGCCAAAGCCAACGCGACTCTTTCCACAAAAATTAACAAAAACCCCAATAGCGTTGCTGCTAATACCCGCACTGCTGTGAAAGCCCGTGGGGACCTGGAAGAGGCTGGTGGGCCCGATGGCCCACCCCTCACACCTAAGGTGTGATGGGGGAAACCTTCACTCTAGGGACGTTGAATATTGGTGGACTCAAGGCCTCCCCATCCCGGGCTAGGAAACTGAGTTTTTTACAAAACAATTTACCCGTGGATATCCTGGCCATCCAGGAGTCCCACTGTCCACGAGGTTCCAAGGAAGCTTGGAAAACAATGCTCCTATCATCCTTATCCTTTTGGTCAAAACACTGTGGGGTGCTAATTTGGAAAAACAATTTTTTCAAATTTACATCTTCTGAAAACATTCCTAAATGGCCGAGTGCTTGTTGTCACCTTCTCATGGGCCAATGTTGCACACACAATTGTCAACATTTACGCCCCAAATGGTGCACATGAGCGTCAGGAATTTTTCTCGTTGGTCAAAATTCCTCCTGCTACCCCCCAATTCTTTCCTAATTGGTGACATGAACTGTTGGCTAACCTCACCAATGGACCGGTGGCCGCCCTCACCACATGCCCCACAGGGTCACGTAGAACTACGCGTTCTAAAAGCCACCCTTGGGTTAATGGATGTGCTGCTGCGACATGCCCCACTGCTCGAAAACATGACGCATCCCCATGTCCACAACGGCCAATTAAGGTCCATGACCTGCATTGACCTTATTCTAGTGCCGGCAAAATTCCAACCCCACATCTCCCACTTCAAAACAACGAAAATGGAATTCTCCAACCACTGACTGGTCTCGATAACATACCACTTACCCGTCACAGTTACAAAGGCCCCACATTGGTGCAAAATCCGCCCCCCAGAGCTCGCGTCACCAGGATTTTCCACGTGGGTGGAAGCGGCAACTTTTGCAAAATCGTTTGTTGCACCGTTTTGTGCGGACCCCATTTCCACATGGGCAACTTTCAAAGAAGACACCATCCGCCACTATTGCCATCTCTCATCCAGATGCTCACGAGCCACATCGGCGGTTATATCACGTGCACCAGCAGAATTGGCCCACTTGGAGTCCAACATTCCAGCCTCAGGATATAGCCCTGCATGGGGCCAGAAGTGGGCGGAGGCAGCCGCCCACCTCAACGCACTTGAAAGGCAACACAAACATCATGTTTGTGTCCAATACAGGGCCACACACATCACTAAAGGTGACAAGTGCACCGCATACTTTTTCAAAAAGTTTTTTGCACCATGCCAGAGTGTGGCCTGCACACAGGTGCAAAGATCGGATAATTCTATTGTGGACACACCGGCTATAGTGGCAATCGAAATGCAAAGATATTACTCTGAGTTATACCGAGCTGAACCAATTCAGCCGGCTGAAATGGCGGAATTTCTCGACAGAGATCATATCTGCGCCATTTTCCGATACCCAGAAATAATGAATTTAATTACTCCAAACAAATTATGGACTACCATTTGTGGTGCGCCAAACTGAAAATGCCCAGGCCCAGATAGGATTCCATATGAGTTCTACAAAAAATATTTTAAATATATATCCCCATTGCTGCTAGCCTCACTCAACCAAAGCCTGTTGGAAACGCGCCTCCTACCAGGAGGACATGAGGCCTTTACGGTCACACTCTTCAAGAAAGGGTATAGGCTAGACTTAGCCAACTGGCGCCCCATTTCTCTAACAAACACAGACACCAAAATTTTAACAAAAATCATGGCTAACCGTTTAGGGACTGTAGCATCTGCCACCATCTCCCCAGAACAATTCAGTTTCATCCCCAGAAGGTCAATTTGGGATAACGTGCACTCTGTGGCTAATGTGTGTCAGTCCACAGCCTCTGGGGCACTTGTATTCTTGGACCAACAAAAGGCCTATGATAGAGTAAACTGGGAATACCTAAGGGCCTGCCTCCATCAATTCCGCCTACCTCCCCGCTTCATTAACTGGGTGATGCTGCTCATGGAATCTGCAACAATGGCAGTGCGCAGCCCAGGTTTCCTATTGGAAGTAGTCCGTCCTCAAAGGGGCCTGCGACAAGGGGACCCCCTGAGCCCACTCTTATACAACTTCAGCCTTGACCCACTACTGCGAAATGTGAATGCCCAACTCACTGGGGTCCATGTGCCAGGCCAAACCCCAGTCAAGATGATGGCATTTGCAGATGATTGCGTGGTGGGGGTGTCTAATAACAAAGATGCACGCGCGCTTGAAGCCCTCATCCAGGAATATTCCCAGGTAAGCAACGCGGCACTGAACGCCTCCAAAACCGAAATCATCCTCCTTGGTCAGTTTCAGAACTGCTGGGCCCCAGCAAGTAGTTCCCAACCCGGCCCATCTGCTCGCCCACATCCACGCCTTACTAACTCAAAACACACCGCTCCACTGGTGCTCCCCTTTGTGCCACGACCTACCATAGGACCGGTACGCCATCTGGGCGTGTGGTTGGAGGCAGGTGGATACGCGTCAGCAGTAATGGAGTGCCATATACTGGACAACGTGACGAAGCGAATCGCCTCTCTCAGAGCCCACCCTACTACCCTCACTGGCAGGGTTGTTCTTGTCAACTCTATGCTCCTATCCAAAGTCTGGTTTGGAGCCCACGCCATCCCCTTCTCCCCAAGCTTCTTCAAATCCCTGTATGCTTTGCTACAAGGTTGGCTTTGGTCAGGCCGCCCTCCACCAGTACGGCTAGAGGTCATGTTCGGCCCTCATCATCATGGTGGCATGGGCCTACTTGACTTCAAAGCCATGCCGCCAAGATCCTGGGCACCTGGATTGCGGCCGTCACTGCTCCTACACTCCCATCCCAACATTGGTCCTGCGCGGCCCACTCCAACTTCTCCCAAGCCTTGGGCCTCAACAATCCATCAAACCCTCACTCCCTGATGAAATACCTCGCATCACACACATCAGCCACAGGTCCTCATGGGACCAAAACCCACTACAAACGAATCCTACTCTCCATGCGAAGCGCAGTGGAGAATTCGTATTAGTGGACATACAACCCTGAAGAGGCCGCCCCTCTCCTCAGTTCACACAAGAGGTACAGGGGCTACCCATCCATGATGGCGTGATCCCCATTCGACCCCAAGTCCTATCCAGGGTGGACTACCTGGACATGATGGACATCCCTTATTCCACTAAGACCCAAAAGATTATCTGGAAATACGCACACCATCCTCTGTTGCAGCCTCAAGTCCGCTCCCATATGTGGCGCTGCCTGAGGCGGGTGTATCGTACAGCTGAGCGCTCTAATGCTTTACACTCATCCTGTGTCGTGTGTGGCAGGTATGGAACGCTGTTTCAACGCCTGGAGAAGTGCCCCACCTCTAAAGTAATATGGCGCGAAGTCCAACGTCTGCTAGGCCAGGATCAAACACATCCCTTCAGTCTGTCAAGAGATATGTTTGCTTCATCAATGGCCTCCCCCTCCCACCCTCCCTCCATGCTCTGGTGGTTGCAATCGCCATGTGGACTATCCACACGATTGTCTTGGATGCCATCGCTGGATCCATCCCCACCCTCCCTGAAGCTGTCCACAGATTCCGATCACATTTGGTGGATCACTTTCAAGCGTGTATGTTTAGATATCTCCCACCGCGTCGCCAACAGCTGGTCTCCTCCTGGTTCCCAGTCTGATTCATCAAATCAGACCCCTTCCTCCACACGTGCTCAATAGTGGTTACGTCCCCTACACACGATCCCTCCCCCTTCCCATGAGTGGCGTTCCCGCTGGCAACAAGAGATAGCATCGCTTCTCTGGGGTGCCTCCCCTGGTACTAAGTTTTGTCTCGTCAGAGTCATATTCGGAAGTGTCCGTCCCATGGTCAGCCTTGCGCGCGCGCGCGCGCGCGCGCGCGCGCGCGCGCGCGCGCGCGCGCGCGCGCGCGCGCGCGCGCGCGCGCGCGCGCGCGCGCCCGCAATAAATTTAAAATTTAAAAAATAAGTCTCTCTCTACTCGGTACTCACATTTCAT
Organism: Massospora cicadina; assembly: GCA_022478985.1. Lineage (NCBI taxonomy): Eukaryota > Fungi > Entomophthoromycota > Entomophthoromycetes > Entomophthorales > Entomophthoraceae > Massospora > Massospora cicadina. The sequence continues at coordinate 29,946 of JAKSZP010004574.1, forward strand.
TGGTGTTTGAAATTGATAAGTATTGTAGAAAGCATATAAATGATCGCACTTGTTTATTGGAGATGGAAAATTGGATAAGTCAGATTGAATACCACGTCTGAGGTTTTCATGTAAGACAACCACCTGTGTAGCTGGTAAATCCAAGGGAATGACTATGTATTCATCATAGCTTAAAGTGATTCCTCCAGGGGCATAGGACATTTAGACATTAGGTTTACGTAGCTATTCCGCCAGGAAGTCTTCTAGAAATCTGAAAGGGCCAAAAAGCCTTCTACATAAGAGGTTCTAACTTGATTATATATATTCTTGACCCAACTATACTGGATCAATCACTATTTTGAAGACTAACTTAACTCCAAAAGATTGCATCGTTGGACCCAACACTCCAATAGTCTACCTACTCTTAGTTTTCATCAATGAGATCAGCTTTGTCCATGAGGTTTGAATCCTTTAAGGCTTTAGGTTAGAAGAGTCTTCCATTGTGGCGCTAATCAACTTTTTTGGATAAAGCCTCATTACAGAAAAGTGGAAGGTTAATGAGCTCTTAGAGGATTATTATAACTAATTCGCCACATCTATGTATGACTTCAGCAAAATGAAAGGGGTCATACATAATGTGGAGACAGTAAACACTTCACCTAAATGCTTTCAATATTATCAAAGAAAGGTATAAGAGGCTAATTTACTACTAAGCTTAAGGAGTTGCTAACGTCAGAATTTCTAAGCCTTCTCAAACTCACTGGAGTCTCTTTTTTTAGTACTAGATTGGAGTCTCTTCTTTTACTTTTTCAGAAAATGGATGTAAGCCATTATGTCATTAAGGTTTGCTGTAAGCTCAATGAAGTGACCTAGAAGGATATGTGCCATCACACTAATTAATGACTCTTTTTGGCTCCTGGCTGGGGCTTAGTATTTATCAGCGATGATTCTTTCCAGATGGTACTAGGAGATTAAATTAGAACTGATGATCGAGCCAAGTGTTCCCTAAATGTTAACAAAGGCCTATTTAAATCAAGTCATGTACAGTAAGGGTTACGTAATCCCCTGCCATATTCCAAAGTACTATTTTAAAACTTTCTTGGTGATTTGAAGTTGTCATGCGTCATGGTATAATTTAATATTACTGTATTACCCAAGCTTTCAAAGCCATTTATAACTCATTCATTAGGTTTTTAGTAGACTCTTGGAGGCAACACTAAAATTTTAAGACCTTTAAGGGTTCATTTTACAGCTAGATATGGAAATTTTAGGGCGTAAGGTCACCCAGCGAGTAATCCAGCCTTTACCTTGCAAAGTCACTTCAATAGATAAGATGACATCCCCCAGAGTTCTATAACATACAGGTGTTCCTAGGTATAGTGATGTATAATAAGAAGCTTATCCCACAAATTGCTGGCCTCAAAATTTTTTTGTTTAGCTACTACTTAAGAATATCCCTTTTAAATGATCCCAGAGCAAGACCAGTTCTCCTATCTCCTCCAGTTGGCTCTAATTACCCATTCAAAACTGGTTCATATGAAAATCAATAAACCATTCATAATATACACTGATGTCAATGACGTGGCTATGGGGCTATCCTGGACCAACTAGATGATCAGAAAATGTATTGACCCATGTCTTATTTTAGCAAGACTTTTTAGAAGTCAAACAGAACTTTAGTGTCACTGTGCATTAGTTTGGACATACTACTTGCAATTAAGCATTATCAGCCCTAATATATGAGAACCACTTTACCATCTCACTAACCATATATCTCTATATTGGCATCAACATAAGGAGATCCCAACATTCAATTGGCCAGATGGTCTCTCCAGCTACTAAGCCTTGAATTTACCATTTGTACACCATAATGTTATGACCTATAAAAAATCTTATGAGTTATTAAACTACTAGACTTGGCATTATTAGTCTTAAAGAAAATCATTAGTACAATTAGATTGTATGAAAGTATTGCTAAGAATTGGAAACCCTCATAAGTGTGAAAACACTACTATCAATGTTCAAAAACAACAGATACAGGACGGCATGCTGTACAAACTAATTGACAAGAAGTGGCTTCTCTTTATGCAACCACTTCTCAAACTAATAGCCTTGAAGGGTTTCAAATTTAGGACATGAAGCAATTAAGAAAACTTTTAAGCGGCTGAGAAAGCAGTGCTATTAGAAAAATTTTAAAGACTATACAGGATTTTTGGAAGAATTTTTAACATACAGGACCAAGGATTGACCAAGCACTCATTATCATCATGAGGTTGCAGTCCTTCTTTTCTATTTAATGTTAGTAAGGACATTGAAGGGCCCCTGCCCATGTGCATTCACGGTCAATAATATATTCTAATCACAATTGATCATACCACCAAAATGTTAAGGTCATTTCTGTATCTGCTGCTACTTCCTTGACCATAGAATTATTCTTGGTTTGTTACATTATCCCCAGCCTGGATGACTAACGGTTTTGCTCTTGGATAATGTGAAAAACTTTACATCCTAAGACGCTCAAAAGATAACAGAATTATAAAATAATAATCATCACTTCAATGCTCTTTATAATTCTTCTGGTAATGAGCAGTAGAGAGTGCTTATAATATTTTGGTTTTTATTTTTGTGAGATGGCAAACTTAACCCCAAGCAATGGAATAATTACTTTCAATACACTTTATTAGCTTATTTTTAAGCTATTACCAGATAATTAAACTGTAACATTTGGCTTTTCAGTAAGTTAAAGGCATGTTTAATTTAATTGGGTACTTGAGATGCCTAAGTTGGAAAGCTCAGGATGAAATATAAGTTATTCAGAAATACTTACTTCCAACAGAATGACACTTAGTGGAAAAATGGCTTCTGAGAGGCGATAGCTAGACAATTTAACTTCAGTGGGATCTGCTTTTATGGCAACTATCCTGGGCCATGACTGTGGAAGCTATTTTTATGACTATATGAAGAATGTACAATTGTAAACTATAAATTTCAATTAGAATTTGGAATCATTATAATAAGTAAAAAGATGGTGCAATTTATAGTACTAGAAAAAAATCTGGAATGTTATAAGTGACAGGCGAATACCACATGTGAGGGTGGGAGGAGATTCAGGGTTGTACGAGGTAATAGCATAGTCCAGGTTCAGAGTTGGAGTAAATTAGGAATGATTATTTAATTCTGGACTAAGAGCAGTTGTTGGATTTATGGCCTTTTTGTAGGCTTGCTGGTGCAATTTCGCCTAAAATCCAACAATATTGCAGGAGCTGCTCTTAACACTTATTAAAAATAATGTAAACAGGCACTTTAATAAAATAAATAGTTTTATGTTTTTTGTTCTTTTATTTGGCGCTGCGCGGGAAAAAACTAAACTTTGATAAAAGTGTGATTATAATAAATGAACGATTCATAGTTCAGGCTCAGAGTGCTTGATGCTGTCTGAATTTGAAATATGTGGTTTCGATCTATCAGTAAGTTTGAGACTCACAGATAATTGTAATTTAGACTTTTTGTGCCTCAAGTTCATATTGATTGGTGCTGTCCGAATTAGGTAATATTCAAAAGTGGCCTATCAGTTAATTCAAAACTTGCATTGCTTCATTGTGAGGGCCAGTGGGGATGTAACAGTTGGAAAAACAAAACCATTTGGAAGGGAGTTAATTAATTGGACACAATCAGAAAGGGGGAAAATCTTTTCGCCCTGAGGAGCCCCCACCAACCCTATAAAAGAGGCTGGTCGTCGTGAGGGGATGTGAACTAAACTGACGGTGGCCAGGGAAAGAGCCTCCAAGGGTATCCCCTGAATTCTCTGCATAGTTGGCGCAATCTGATCAGTCGGACTCGTGGTATTTGCCTGAGTTTTATTATTATTAGTATTAAAGGTGTTACCACAATTAATAGGGTTCCACAGAGAATTGACCAAGGTCTTTTGGCTGATTTGGTCTTCACTTACCTCAAAACCACTCTTTTCCATACCTCAGACTTGTAAATGTCTGACATTACCCCCTTCAAGAGTGGTTGGGGAGGTATAAGATCGCAAAAACCACCCATGAACGTGGTTGATAGTAAGACCTGAAGCAAGGGACTTAATAGAATACTCATCCCCTCGCTTATAGGTGATGGAAAAGGGACCCTCCCAGATAGAACCAAGCTTTTCCCTTCTTGGTGTGATGCGATTATGGTAATACATTACCAAGTCTGACACCTGGAAGGAAGGTAGAGGAGCCTGGCGCTCATTAGCTGCTTGGCCTTTAGTGACCGTCTTAGCCAAGTTGTTCATAGCCTCTGCTTGCAGTTGAATGATGTGCTGGGCTGATTGTTTCATAGCTTGTTCAGGGTCCGTCCTGGCAGTGAAGATATCCTTGGCTAGTAAGGCTGGAACTCCAGGTTCTCTTCCATACAACACACGGAAGGGAGACATCTTGAGGACGCGATGATAGCTGATCTGGTAAGCCATAAGGGCACTAAGTAAATAAAGATCTCAGTGTAGAGGGTTGGATCTGGCTATCTTGCGGAGAATGGAGACCAGTGTACCATTAACTCTTTCTACGGCCCCATTTGTGGATGATTATAAGGTGCTGAGAAGAGTTGTTGTGCTCCCAAGGAGGTGGCGAGAAGCTTTACCACTCGGGAGGTGAAGTTTTTCCCATTGTCAGATAAGAGGACTTGTGGGCATCCATGCCAGGTGAAGATATATTGGTGTAAGAAAGTGGCCGTGGCCTTGGCAGTCTGAGTGGAGAGAGCCACAGCTTCAATCCATTTGGTGAAATGATCAATACCAACCAAGATATATCGATTGCCCTAGTAGTTTGAGGGAGAGGACCTACCACATCCAAGCTCATGGTGTGGAAAGGCTGTTGAGGCGTGATTGGTTGATACTGATACCGGGTCATGAAGCTGGATTGTTTTTTGAAGGTGAGACAGGCATCCAAAACCTCAGTTATGGTTTCCATAATGCCTTCCCAGTAATACCACTCTCTAATCCACTCAGGTTTTTAAGCTCGGCCATGGCCCATCATTGTATAAGATTCCATTATTACAGGTATCCGCTCAGAGGGCCGAATATAGGGCAACCATTTTATCCCTACTTGTTTGTATAACTTCCCATTTTCAACCTTTGTGTTGTGGGAATGGCGAGCAAGCATTTTCTGTACAGGTTCATCTTCATCCGCCCAAGCCTCAGGGGTCATGAGGAGGTCATGCATCCTCTCTGCTTCACTATTATCCAGATGAAGGAGGGGCAGCCGCGTCAACCCATCATCATTCATATTACTTGTCCCAGCTTGGTGCTCAATGGTCATGTCATAGTGCTGGAGCTTAAGAGCCCAGCGCGCCAACTGCCCAGTGGGGTCCTTCATATTCTGCAACCACTTTAGAGAGGCGTGGTTGGTAATAACTCTGAAGGAAGTCCCAAATAAGAATGGGCGGTAATATTTCACGGCGAGTAGGATGGCAAGGCACCCTTTTTCCGTGACGCTATAGTTGCGTTCAGCCTTGGATAAAATTTTGCTGAAGTATGATATGGTATGATCAATCCCATTTTCGTCCACCTGTGCTAAGATAGCTCCAACAGCATAATCAGAGGCGTCCGTGAATAACATGAATGGCTTGCCATAGTCAGGGTGACAGAGGATAGGCTTTTTCTGCAATAACCCTTTCAGAGTCTCAAACGCGGCCTGTTGTTCAACACCCCACTGGAATGGAGCGTTCTTAGTCAAGAGCCAGACGAGGGGCTCACTGAGCTGGGCGAACTTGAGGATAAACTGATGGTAGTACCCCATCATACCCAAGAAAACTTGGATGTCACGGAGGGTTTTGGGCTCAGGCATCTTCGCTATTTCTTCCGCCTTATCTTTGAGGGGCTGAATCCCTTCGTGGGATATTGTGTGCCCAAGAAAATCCAGCTTCTTCTGGAAAAACGTACACTTGGAGGGCTTCAGCTTGATGTGCGAGGCTTGTAGCCGTTATACACTTCTTTTAAGTGGGTGAGGTGTTCATTGAAAGTTTTGGAAATTACGGTGATGTCATCGAGATAGACAATCACACAACTGATCTTGAGATCCTAGAGTATGTGGTCCATGGCCCGCTGAAAAGTGGCAGGGGCGTTGCACAACCCCTGAGGTAGCCGAGTGGGTTGGAAAAGACCCTCGCTACAGATTAGGGCGCATTTCTCCTGGTCTTGAGGAGAAAGGTTTATCTGCCAGTATCCACTAGCCAAGTCCATGGCTGAAAAGTACTTGGACCCAGAGAGTTGCGCCCGGGCGTCATCAATTTTGGGGATTAGATAGCTGTCCTTCTTGGTAAGGTTGTTCAGCTTTCAATAGTCCATGATGATCCTATGCCCGCCATTCTCTTTTTTATCAGTAGAAGAGGGGACGACCAGGGGCTTTGTGAGGGTACCAGAAGCCCAGCGTCCAACAATTGTTTAGGCTCCATCCGCATCTCTTGCTCTTAAAATTTTGATTTTCGGTAAGGCTTGGAGCAAATAGGTTGAGCATCCCAACGTCAATTGTGTGAGTCCAACCCTTCATGTGCCCATAGTCCGTATCAGATTGTGAAAGTAATCGATATAGGACTCCAATAAACTGTGAACTTTGTTAAGCTCAGTAGAAGTTAGCTCCTCAGAAATTCTGACGTTGGGCAAAGTGCATATTGTTTGATCAGTGGGCGGTCCCATATCCGCCATAGACCCAAGGCAGTGAACTTGGTGGATGTCTTCAATAGGTAGCAACAAGGCTTTTCCAATCTCCTGATGCTTTTGGATGATCATGTCCTTACCAGTAAGGTAACTAGCAGAAGGTTGATAGGGCGCTGGTAGGCAGGTTCTAAAACACCTGGCAATACCCGAGGTTCTAAAGGGCTTAGGCCATTGATGCTTGTGAGATGCAGAAGGAAGTTGCGAGGGATGTGCATGGTAACGTTGGTGTCTATCACCTTTTGCTCACCCGCTTTAATGACTATCTCATCTGCCGCATACAAGGGAATGCCCTCTGAAGCATCCAAAGAGTTAGGCAACAGTTTAGTGTTTCTTCCCGACGTGGTATAAATAAGGGTAAGGGCAGAAGAAGGGAACTCAACGACGCATGTGTATTCCTTTTTTTGGATCGTTATTGGTAAAGACTAGAGGAAACTCATAATTTAGAAGGGAGAGAGTTCCTTGTTTCATATTGATGACTCCGTCATACTCAATCATGAATTGAGTGCCAATGAGTAGGTCATATGCGTTATTGTCCAATGCCACAGCTGGGGCAGCCATCAGGAGTTTCCCAATACGGATGGGAAGAGAATAATAGGCTCCAATAGCTCATGTGTGTTATTGGGCCCTGCAGTTCCAAACTCTTGAGAACAATCAAGGTCAGGGGCCAACTTAATTTTTTTTATGAGCTTTGTGGAGACCACGTTCACTGGAGCACCCGTGTCAAGGATGGCTAGCATGCGCACCTTATTAATAACAACCTCTACCTTGGTTATCGTGCTATCTAAGGTAGGGATAAGGGCGAGGACCTTTTGCAATTGGAAAGTTGTGGCCAGGCGTTAAGCCATCGCGGGCCATCTGTCTTTAATTGACTGAAGGGTATGAACCTGCGGGGTAGAGCGGATCACGGTACCAATCAACTGATCAGCATCACTTGCAGTATCAATCAGCTCAGACACACGCTCTACCAGCTGTAAATATGTGTGTCGTGGTATCACACCATTCTCAACTCGTTCAGGCCTTAACCTTTCAGGAACCTTTACTTCCATTAACGCTCCCACCACATAATAACCTATGTCCTCCTCACCCCCTTCAGACTCGTCATCCGAGGGATTGTCAATGCACCCTAACAATTTGCTAAGAGAGAGGAGGAACCGACTTACTCTTCTCATAGGAGAGGGCTTTGTTGCTCACATCTGCCTTGATTGCTTTTGCAGGGTGTATCATGGAGGTACCCTCTTTTGGGGAAGACGATGGAAGGGTAATAGGTTTGGCTTTGGCCATAGGAGCGACCAGCTTGGGTAATCCCTTAACAGGAGGTTTTTATTAGCAGCAGCCTGAGAGGAGGCTGGGGGCGATTGAAGTAGTGGCTTAGAAGACTGCTCGGCAATAGGATGCCCAAGTGAAGGGCTAATTGACTTCGCTGGCTGAGCTTTTGAACTTGAGGTGGGAGAGGAGCGCGGCCTCGTAATGGCCGCCTATCCTCACACAATGGAGGAGTATGTTGGCGTTGCAACTCAACAGAGGTGGGGTTCCATAATGATACAGCCTTAGAAGAGGCTGAAAGGGTCCGAGTTTCTTCCCACATTGGAGCTTGGAGCAAAAGTCCAGGTTTGTAGAAGTCAGCCACCTCCAATAATGCTTCCTTTATATCCCGTACTGATTTGAGGGAGGGCTTAACAGCAGTGATATGCATAGCTAGAGAGGGATATGGCGTCAAACTAGCCATGATAGCAGTAATAGCATCATCTGGAGGGAGCAGTTTGGCCAGCAACAATGGTTGAGCTTGGCTATAGAAACGTTCAATAAAGAAGGGGAGTGTTTCACCCTCTAGCAAACAAAGGCGCATAAAAGCCTGTTTTATCCGTAGTAAACTTGATTTGGATCCAAACTCATCAATCAACGCCTGTTTAACCTCTTTCCAGGTGGTAAGGGAGGCCATATTGGGAACCATAATATCTTGAGCTATACAACTCAAGCAGGGAAGGATACCCTGGTTTTTTGAAGGTCAGTCGCTCCTTCCATAGCAGATTCATAAACATAGAGAAAGGAGGCGATACTGCCCTCACCAGGGGAGAACTTATCTCTGAACGGCGATTTAACCATGAGAGGAGAGGGCCCATAGGGGCCTTGAGAGGAATATTGCTCAAGCCTTTTGAGGCGAGCCAAAACACTGGCTAGTTGGGTTTCAAATTCAGCTAGCCTTATATCCGTGGTAGTTGTCATTTCTTCAAAAAGCTTTTTGGTGGTTTACAGGTAGCCCCTGTAGTGAGCACCACTTGTTGGATTTTTGGCCTTTTTGTAGGCTTGCTGGTGCAATTTTGCCTCAAGTCCAACAATATTGCAGAAGCTGCTCTTAACACTTAAATAAAATAATGTAAACAGTAAATTTAATAAAATAGATAGTTATATATGTTTTTGTTCTTTTACCTGGTGCTGCGCGGAAAAAAACTAAACTTTGATAATATTGCAATAATAGTAAATGAACGATTCATAGTTTAGGCTCAGATTGCTTGGTGCTGTCTGAATTAGAAAATATGTGGTTTTGACCTATCAGTTAGTTTGAGACTCACAGTTAATTGTGATTTAGACTTTTTGTGCCTCAAGTTCAGATTGATTGGTGCTGTCCAAATTAGGTAATATCCAAAAGTGGCCTATCAGTTAGTTCAAAACTTGCATTGCTTCATTGTGAAAGCCAGTGGGGATGTAACCGTTGGAAAAACAAAACCATTTGGAAGGGAGTTAATTAATTGGACACAATCAGAAAGGGGAAAATCTTTTCGCCCTGAGGAGCCCCCACCAACCCTATAAAAGAGGCTGGTCATTGTGAGGGGATGTGAACTAAACTGACGGTGGCTGGGGGAAGAGCCTCCAAGGGTCTCCCCTGAATTCGCCGCATAGTTGGCACAATCTGATCAGTCAGACTCATGGTATTTGCCTGAGTTTTATTATTATTAGTATTAAAGGTGGTACCCCAATTAATAGGGTTCCACCGAGAATCGACCAAGGTCTTTTGGCCAATTTGGTCTTCACTTACCTCAAAACCACTCTTTTTTATACCTCAGACTTGTAAATGTCCAACAGCGTAATGTTAACACAATTAAGTGTATTCCATTATCTGCTACTAGGAAGCCAATAGGTAGTAAGATATAATGTGGCATAGGTGTTTAAGTTGTGGTTAGAGGAGTTAGCCACTCGACATAATTTAAAGATTAATGTCAAAATGATATTAAGTTTGTTTGGCACTCATCTCTTATCAATAGTCAATAGAGCACTATTGAGGCAAAATATCCTGAATTTGTTAGGTCGTGAACTCAGCATTATTATAGAAATATATCAGTAGTTTATAACTTAAATTTACTATTCATTATAGGCTTTAGGCCCAATAAAACATCAGTCATTAAATGTTAATAATAATGTTTCAGGAATTAAGCCTGATACAGCATCAATTGAATACTAAATAATAATATCTTCATGGTTAGCTCCCAAGAAAGTGTTAAACATTAATTTAAGACCCTTGTCTCTAGCTATCAGGCTGGATAGGGGTGTACACCCTTTTTATAACTAAAAAGGGTTCAAACCCTAAGGCCTTGCCCCTCAATTAAATCTAAGACTTAGTGCACACCCTTGATGAGGGATGGTTGGTCGCCGCCCTTCCTTGTATGCCCCATACCTTTTCCCTATACACCCCTCAGCCCAAAACCATTCTTATGTCTAAATCTGCAGATTTATATAAAAAAATAAACATATTTGTTTTATTTTAAAAATCACAAGAAGCTCGCCACCATGGTTCCTATTGTGGTCCCCAACAGGGAACTCAACCAGAAGTCAACCTGATTGGGGACAGCTTACCTAGCAAGCCAAAAGCAAGCAAAAAGTCAAAATGAAAAGGCTGAAAATGGGGATCAAACCCAACAATCCATTCTTAACTTGTAATTGTAAATTAGGATTTGAAAGTTCGAAAAAAAGGCCCAAGAATAGCTTGGAACCATCGCCTGATACTGTTGTGGGATCCACCAACAGATGCCACAAATATTTTGTTTAAAGTGAGAATTTTGCTTTATAATAAAAGTAATAAATAACGCTTGTTTAAGTTTTTTATGTTTTTTATTGTTTAGGCAGGGCAAAACCAAGAAAGGTCCTTTTATCAATACTAGTATTTTCTATTTAAACTAGTTTGAATTTTGAGACCATTGGTATTCAAGGCAAAAGAATATAAAGCTGAGTCATCTAAATTAGGAAATATAGTTTTCGGCCTATCAGATCAAAGATAAGGTTTTTGAGGCAAAACTGACCCATGTAGTAATGATTTGGCGAATTGTATCTAATCACCAGCAAGTAAAATCTTCTCACCTCGGTGGTGGTCAGACTTGGGTGGTAGTGATTGGTTAATTCACACCCTATCATCATTGAGTAAAATCTTTGCACCTTGGAGGTGGTCAGACTTGGGTGTTAATGATTGGTTAATTTGCACCCTATCAGCGTCGAGTAAAATCTTCATACCTCGGTGGTAGTTAGACTCATATGGTAATGATTGGTTAATTCACACCCAATCATTAATGGGTAAAATCTTCTCACCTCACGGAGGTTCAGATCCATGTGATATTGAACTCCTCAAATTTGGCTGAGAAGTTGGAGTAATCCTATTATTAGTTATTACCTTTTTAAGCCAATTTTTGTGATAAACCATATTTTTCCAATAGTTAGAATTCCACTGAGAATCCGCTAAGGTCTTTTCACTGAGGGTACTCATATTGTTGATATCCACAATATTATTTGAAGATCAGGCAGGTAATGGGCCAATCATGGTGGCAGATTTGGGAGCACTAATACCTCCAACATCTTTTTCTTAAGTCGAGAAATGAATATCTGACATTGCCCCCCTCAAGAATGTTGGGAGGGGTGTTGCGGTTATGGTAGTATAATACCTTATCAGCCACTTGAAATGTAGGAAGGGGGGTGTGGAGCTCATTGGCAGCCTACCCTTCTTTAATCGCTGTTTTTGCGAGGTTGGTGTACATGCAAGAGTATTCCTTCTTGCTGGGTCCTGTATTGGCTAGAACTAAGGGAACTTCATAATTGAGCAACGACAAGAACTCTTGCTTCATATTGATAATGCTGTCATACTCAATCATAAACTGAGTACCTATAAGCATATCATAAGTGTTGTTTTCCAAAGCCACTGCAGAGGCTGATAGAATAAGCTTCCCAATACAAATGGGAAGTGATGAGTAAGCATCAAGTGCGCGGGTGTTGTTGGGTCCAGCGGTTCCAAAGTCTTGGTTGTACTTCAAGTCAGGTGCAAGTTTGCTCTTTTTCATCAACTTGGAGGAGATTACGTTCACTGGGGAGCCTGTATCTAAGATAGCCATCACCTGAACTTTTTGGATAACAACTTTGACCTTCATAAGTATCCCCCCAAAAGTGGGTGATAGCACTAAGACCTCCTTAAGATGGAAATTGGAGGTTAATTTACATGCAGACTCAGGGTAATTTTCTGGATGGACTGCATGGTATGGCCATGCTGGATAGGGCGAATAAGGTGAGACAACACCTCATCTGCATCGCTGGCAGTATCAATGACAATTGGCTCCCCTAAAACTTGGCAGAGATACGTCTCTTCAGGTATGGTGGCTTCATCTACTCCTCCAGCATTCAAGCAATCGGGAACTTCAACTTCAGAAGGTGCTCCTACAACGTAATAGCTGACCTCATCTGTATCCCCCAACAGAATCATCCCCTGGGGTATTTGTAACATGAGGTAATGGCATAAGTTGTTTAAGTAAGTCAGGCACATGAGATTTGTCAGCAATAGGTGTGCCTTTCCATACGCTGACATTTCTTTTCCCTGCTCCTGTTCCTCAGCGTCAGCTTTCTTTTTCCAGCACATAGCTTCCTTGTGTCCAAACTTGTAGCAGTATTCGCACTGAGGGCGTTCAGGACGTTTTGCTGTGGGGTTTTGCTCTTCAGAACCCATTATCTGAAGGGGCTCCTTCTTGTCTTCAATAGCTAGGGCTTGAGGCTTAAGCTTTGAATCTTCAATGGTTAAAACGCGAGGATGAGATACTGCTCCACGTGGAACTTTGGGCTTATGAAAATTGGCGATATCTATTAATGCTTCCTTGATGTCTTGAATTGAATGGAAATAGCGTTTAACTGAGGTGATGTGCATTGCTAACAGAGGGTAAAAAGCCACTCCAATCAAAACGGCAGCTACAGCATCATCCAAAGTCAACATCTTTGAGTTTAACAATGTCTGTTCTTCCATATAGAATTGTTCCACAAAGGCAACCACTGAATCTCCTTTTCAGATACTCATACGCATAAAAGCATGCATTTTAATGCTTAAAGCCTGTTTTGAACCAAACGTGTTTATGAGGGCCTCTTTAACCTCAGACCAGGTGCTAAGAGCATCCATATTTGGGACCATCACCTCCTGTGCCATGTGGCCCAAACAGGAAAGGATATGTTTGGCCTTCTGACAATCAGTCCCCCTTCCATAGCTGCTTCATAAACATATAAAAATGAAGCAATGCTACCCTCGCCGGGGATGAACTTGTCTTTAAACGTTGGTTTGAATGAATTATAGTCATTCCCAGTAAGGGTATGAATAGCTGGAGCTTATGCTTCTGAGGTTTCAGAGTGATAGCTTAACTGATCGAAAGTCCACAAAAGGCATTTGAACTGATCATGCATGGCTTCAGCCGGGTTTCCATTTTAGAGAGGGCTTCTAGGGACCCAGATTCATATAGTCTCAGTCGAGCTTCATTCCCTAATTTATGAGTTTCAAGATATTCCACTTGGCTCTTCATTGCATTGACTTGAAAACAGAGTTGTGACACCAGCGAGCTTAGGTTTAATTGAGCAGTTTCCACGGCTTCCACGCGGTTCATCAGCTCTTCTTTCATTTGTTTACACCCTTCATTGTTATTAGAGTGGGAGCTGGGGCCTTGTACTCAACCTTAATCTGTTCATTTTTCCGCTCACCCTGCGTTAATTGGCTAAATACTTCCTTCAACAGCACAGGGCTTTCCAGCGAAGCTTTTATCGCTTTTGCTTCAATTTCACATTCAGTTTGGCGATGAGCCAAATATTTGGTATTTTCAAAAGAAGCTTTGAGAGCTAGCTCCTTTTCTAGCTGATCAACCTTGGCCACGAGGGTGGTGGTGGCGCTAGATGGTTCAAGCAACAGATGACGTTCAAGTTCATCAACACGCGAAAAGGCCTGAATTAACTGCCACTCCACCACAGCCACATGCTGTCATATTTCTCTTGAAGGATGGAGTTGGGGGCTGAAATGTCATGATGTGTTTGCTCATTTTGCTTTTCAAGTTCTTTAGCCAACTCCTCCAACAACGAGCATGTGCTAGTGGAGGATGCGTTCAGTTCATCTCAGAATATATTCATGGCCTCCTTGACATACTTTACAATCCCAGTGTCCATAGTAGCAAGTCAGTCATGCAGCTGTATGATGAAGTTGCGATTAGCTTCCACACCAGATCTAACTGCTCCAAGATGTTTGGAGGTCAGTTGATACAGCTTATCATAGGCTAAATTTAGAGCTGCATGGGTATCTAGGTGCTGATAAAGCTCCTCATGATGGCTGGCTAATAGATGCATCATATGGACCAAGGCAGGATGAGCAAACTTATGTACATAGGTGGTCAAATTTGTAAGCTGACCATAGGTCTCTGGTGGGCACTAGTCTTATAGAGAAACAAGTGGCGTTCCTCTACCAACGACGCTCATTTGCGAGATGCAATGTCACCAGGGTTAAGGATGCCATGAGTAAGGTCTCTCACAGCTTCAGTGGCTGGCCAAGTGATGCGATGAGACTCAGGTATTAATATGTGCTCAAATTGTTCTTCTTCAAATATCAAAGCAGTAGGGCTGTCCATTCAATCATTGTATTCAGTCCCTTCCCCATTTTGCACCCAACGGGTGACACTCTCCATTTTTTTGTTAATACTTATTGAAGTATTCAGGGGGTTCTCCCCCTGTAGTGAGCACCAGTTTGTGGGATCCGCTGACGGATGCCATAAATATTTTGTTTAAAGTGAGAATTTTACTTTATAATAAAAGGAATAAATAACGCTTGTTTAAGTTTTTTATGTTTTTTATTGTGTAGGAAGGGCAAAACCAAGAAAGGTCCTTTTCTCAATACTAGTATTTTCTATTTAAACTAGTTTGAATTTAAAGACCATTGGTATTTGAGGCAAAAGAATATAAAGTTGAGTCATCTAAATTAGGAAATATAGGTTTTTGGCCTATCAGCTGAAGATAAAATTTTTGAGGCAAAACTGACCCATGTGGTAACAATTTGACGAATTGTATCCAATCACCAGCAAGTAAAATCTTCTCACCTCGGTGGTGGTCAGACTTGGGTGGTAATGATTGGTTAATTTGCACCCTATCATCATTGAGTAAAATCTTCGCACCTTGGAGGTGGTCAGATTTGTGTGATAATGATTTGTTAATTTTTACCCTATCAGCGTCAAGTAAAATCTTCTCACCTCGGCGGTGGTCAGACTCATATGGTAATGATTGGTTAATTTGTACCCAATCATTGAAGGGTAAAATCTTTTCACCATGCAGAGGTTCAGATCCGTGCAATATTGAATCCCTCAAATTTGGCTGAGAAGTTGGAGTAATCCTATTATTTGTTATTACCTTTTTAAGCCAATTCTTGTGATAAACTGTATTTTTCCAATAGGTAGGATTCCACCAAGAATCCGCTAAGGTCTTTTTGCTGTGGGTACTCATATCATTGATATCCATAATATTATTTGAAGATTGGGCAGGTGATGGGCTAATCATGGTGGCAGATTTGGGAGCACTAATACCTCCAACGTTCTTTTTCTTAAGTTGAGAAGGAGAATGTCCAACAACTGTCAAGGCAAGTTATGATATTAAATTATTAAATTAATGAATTTAAGATTGGAAATCATTTCCCACTATTGCAATTCAGCTAGGCAGCCTCCATTCCCCCATCAAACTTTAAAACCCAACATTCTACCTTAGGGAGGGTGTTGTGTTAATGTTTTTAATTTTCCTAATAAAAACTATATCCCCAAAAGTTCTGGTTTTGCTTTTATTTTGCCAAAATTTATACTAAATTACATGAGGGTGTTGTTTCTAACGTGAATAACTTAAGGGTTACAATTAATGGATTCATTGAGAGAGGAACCCTTAGGTGCTAGTACAAGCCTAATTGGTAAACTGCAACACCCCAATGACAAGAACTCCTCCCCTAATCCATCACCCAATACTGATAGTGTGCATATGAGTATTCTGTGCTTACTGTTGTGGCTGCTAAAGCAGCAGCATTCAGAGGCCAGATTTCTCTTGGAACGTTTCCATCTAAAAAATTACTTTCTTATATGATAAATGTAAACTGAAATCAAGTGAAATTAGCAAGTTAAAAAATAAGTTAAGGCTTTACTTAACCTTGGGTGAAGATCAACAGTCACCATTATGTAAGGCCTCAAGTGCAAGCCATCATGCTGGACATAGGTGTACAACCCTTTAGAAAAAAGGATACAACCCCCAAGTCCCAGACCCTCACCCAGATCTCAGACCTAGGGCATACCCTGGATGAGAGATGTGTGGCCGTTACTACCCCTTGCCTGCCACTTGCCTTTCTTCCATTTACCTTATAACCCAAACCCATTATAGCTTAAAAATCTTAAGGTTATAATTTAAAAAATAAGCAAATTTTTCCAGAATTTGAAAAATATAAAAGCTCTCTTCTTAGTCCCCATTCCCTGTCCCCAACAGGAGGTTTACTCAAAGTTGACCTGAGTAGCAACAAATTACCTAACAAGTCAAATTTGGGCAAATATCTGATGAGAAAAGGTTTTAGAAAGGGAACAAACCCAACACTCCATTCCTAAAATCAAAAAAATAAATTTGTAAAATTGAAAATTAGGAAAATTGACCCAAGAATAGCTTAGAAAGGTCAGCTGATTTTCTAAAGTAAAATTGGCTTTTAAAACTATTGATTAATGGTTTTGAAATCAGAAACCATCCTCTACTACCATGGTTAAGCCTAGCGGCTCTCCCCCACACAACATAATACTAAGCGCACTGCAAATGGTAGGGTGTTTGGTTATCTTTCACTTAGTCTCCCTTAGATGTTTAGTAGAACCAATATTAAAAAATTTTGCTTTGAGTTATTATAATAAACTATTTGAGATATGTCTAATTTACTAAGTTGGTGACTTTCCAACACCCTCTCCACCACACCCACTCATAGTCCCTTGGTATCAGCGGTGCCTTGTGACCATGACTGCCCTTTTAGGTCTTGGCTTACCCATGATTAAAACTAGGTCTTTCTTTATCATGCTTGAGATTGTAAACATTATAACTAAACATTATAATCCTTTTGTGAAGTTGTTAGTTTAAAATTCCCTGACCTCTAACTCCTCTCCCACAAACCCAAGTCTCTTTTCCCTCATGAAATTACTTTAAAATTTTTGTCTGAAAAATATTACTTTCAAACTCATATAGTGAATTTTATTAGCTTTTTCTCACAACCAACAACATTGTCTTCTTCACTTACTGTAAGCACCCTGAGTATAATACTCCCCCTAGTTTCCTTGAGTCAGACAATATGTAGTTTGACTAGTTAGTAATAATGTCTTGGTATTGACTTCTCCAACTTTTAATATAAAATCAGGGACCATTAATTGTAAAATCCTAATAATCAGAGCAATGGTTCTACTCCCGCTTTTATAGACCTCAAGGGGGTCCAGGGGAGTAGAAATATTATATCATCCAATCGCCACTTAGGAACTTCATTGTTCTCCCAAAGCATTCCTATGTGCATGATGGTGGATTGACAGATTTGTATTAAAATGCTCCCCCATTGGTACGTTATTCCAGGTTTTGAACCCCCATCTACAATCTAAGATCTATTCATATGTTACGGCTTTCCAGAGAGGCGATAGGCTGAATCATCATTTAATCAAATTGAGAAACCCCCCTCGCCTATTCTAAATTCCAACGCCTCACTCTATTAAGCTTCAAATTAGTTTAAATACTAAGCAAGATTAATGTAATGAGGTTCTTTTTTCTTCTGAAACCCTGAGTTTGAATACTAATAAAAAACCCCTAAAGTATCCATCCCTTTTTACACTTTGAAAATATCCTTTTAAGTTACGTTTTTAATAGCTATTGCTAATTATAATACTCCAACAAAAGCCAAATTGTTGTAATCCTATGCACCTATCACCTGAGAGCACTCACATCTGCCAGGATTCCAACACCTTGCATCAGGACGCAGCCAGATGCTAATAGTTGCAACAAAGTGAATCTGTTGGAATCCTGGAAAAATTATTGCTTGAAAGTGCTTGGGCCCTGCATTTTAACAATTCAGTTGTAGCAGGAGAAGTAGTTCTATTGACTGCTTTAATAAAAATATTTGGTGGAATTAAAAACCACAACCTGATTTTTATTTATTAGTAAACAAGCGATAATGTAACTAAAGCTTAGCAAAACAAGCAATGTTTATTAGATTTACGCCTCCTGTTAGTTAATCTACGTCCAGCCTAAAAGTGATTAGGGCGGCAGAATTAGAATAGGCAATATGGGTTGTCCACGCATGTTAGGTAGGTGCTAGGAGGGCGGTGTCTTATTGGCGTTGGTGCAGTCTGACTAATGGGCTTAGGAACCTCAGGCTTACAGGGTGTAGGGAGATCAGGTTTGAGCTGCACTTCAGGCGCTGATCTTGAGAATGTAACCAGAACAGGAGGGACCATAGGGGTCATCAGGGTCTCCTTTGGCGGAGCTATGGGTAGAGGCATCATCAATGAGTGAAACTTGAGTGGTCAGTACAACTCCTTGGGTAGCCTCAGCATTATGAACATCTGTAACCTCTAACAAAGCCTCTTTAATATCATGGATACTCCAGAAATAGCACTTCACTGAAATTATATATCTTGTCAGGGTAAGCATTTTTCCAAATTGGGAAGCCCCCTCGCCTATTCTAAATTTCGCTGAACTTCTCATTTTTAGCCTGGACCTAGCTTAACTAATAGGTGGCATAATCTAATAAACATCGCTTATTTTTGCTAAGCTTTAGTCACATTACTTTATCTTTACTATTTAAAAAACCTGGTTGTGGTTTTAGTTCTCCCAAATAATTTTAATAAAGATATCATGAGTAACTTTCTTTTACTGCTTGAAGTCACTTTTGAGAGATTTTAAATTTAAGCTTTATTTATCCACATCCATCTGCCCAAACCTATTCTTTGATGTCCTTGGCTCCGCCGCCTGCCACCCCAGTGTGGG
>JAKSZP010004575.1:0-48830 GCA_022478985.1 Massospora cicadina
TGAGATGTAAGTGACAGCTTACCCCCTAAAAGTTGGGCCATTTTCCCTTTTTCTCAAGCGTTAGTGGATAAAATCAAGGGGGGTGTCAGGAGGTGGTGATGGCCAAAAGTCATCGCCAGCAGGTTGGTTGCAGCTCCCCACCTTGTCAGAAGGCTCCTTTCCTATTTTAAATCACATCAACATGATTAAAGTGATAATAAATAATATTATTTTTCGAATCAACCTAGGATTTGAAATTCGCCCCCTCCACCTTCCCTTCTTGCATACAGTAAAGGTGAGCCCACCTCCACCAGGTTTGAGTGAGTCAAACCTTTTTGATTTATATATGGGACCAACCTAAACTTCTCTGGCCTTGGGCTTGCCCTTTCAGCCATTGCATAAGTTGTCACCAGCTTGTGAGGCAGAACAACGCCACAAAGAATCATGGCACAAAATTTGATACTAATTTTGGTGGTCAGGTTGGATCCAAGTCAACATTGGTAGAAGATTAATGTGTCAATCCACCATGTCTCAATCTAAAGATATCCCCTAGGCTTTAATGCACCTTTTCCTTATCCACTAAATCTTGAGCTTATAAGGCAACAGTCCCCAAAGGGTACTGATATCACTCCATTTCCTTTATTTCCTCCCTCAGATTTTATCAAAAAAAAATTTTGATCTATTTGAATCTTGATTAAAATCTAGTCATTTGCAATACCATATTCAGTTCTAGATGTCAATTTTGGGGTTCTTTGATAGTTGGTTATATCCCATACTCATGTTACTTCCAAATGTGTGAATAGATGTACCAGAGGTATTCTAACAGTTGCTGTGGGTGGTAAATCATATTGAGTGGCAGTGCAGTCTTAATTATATCAATAAGCTCAATGAAAGCTGTGTAAGGAGAGTGTCTATAACTCTCCTGTTTCCAGCGTGATAGTGCAAGGTGCACAGGGCCAACGCCAGGAAACTAGTCAATAGTATGAAAGTTACTAGAGCTCACCAAAGGTGTTGTGCAATAATAACTCAAGAGAAGGAGGGCGATTATTTGTGGGAATAACTAACCAAAAAAGACGCGGTGCCCAGCGTGAAAAGGGGTAAGCGTCCCAGGTTGGAGGGGACCTGGGCAAACCAGCAATGCACAAGGGAATAGCCTGATCATATTTAAAATGGAAAGGTTGACTGAGTGCAAGACCTCCTTGAGGAGGTTTGTGCACAGGATCATCTAAAATAACATAAATAAAATTCAAAACAAGAAAGTTTATTGGGATAGTTGATCAACAAGGGATGTTGGTCATGAAAATCAAATTTAAACTTAGTCAGTAAATCTAGGTCAGCTGAAGCAGTCCCAAGCACCGATTCACCAATAGGCAAACACTTTCATTTAAATTGGTAGAATACACTGAAACTGACTTCACTCAAGTAATCAATTAAAGTTGTACCCTACCCAAATGCATAATGTTTTTTAGAATGGATTTTGAACGCCCATTCCCTGATCAGCTAAATTATACCATTTTTGTTAATTGAATAACATGTCCGTTTTAACACCTGAGCTTATACAATGGGCTGGGCGTTATGCAATCACTGGTACCAACCTGGGCATATTTGGCTTGTACCCAGCATTGGTATAAAGTGTGCTTGAGGTCAGAGAGGGCCTGAAGTTTCACCTTCTAGCCTCATGCCGCCCAGCCTTATCCTTGGGGTTGGTGCCTACTATCTAGTCATTCAACCATGACATCACCCTCTCCTCTTTCTTGGGTTCCACCCCCCTCCAGGGGCGTTCACTAAGAAAAAGTTTTTATGTGCGAGGGCCAACTTCATAGCAACAAAGGCTTGGACTTTGATCCTGCAGCCTCCAGAAAACAATTATGGAATGCTTTGATCAGATCTTGGGCATGCACACAATTACGTGCTGGTACCCAACTGTTCTCTGCAGCGTTAAAAACCCTTCCAGGATACTAGGTACTCAAGACTTCTTTTAACATGGAGTAAGGCGTCTATTTCCTCCACTTCCCACTTTGGCGCCCCATCCACAAGCTAGGCCTCAGGAGTCTTTGGTGGAGGCCCTCAAATAACGTCAATTTGCTCTCATGAAGTACAGAAAGTATCCAAAATGAAGACGGAAGATCTAACTGGTATGAGGTGTGGCCCACCTTTCTAACAACGCAGTAAGGGCCAATCCTCTTTGGTCCCAGCTTCTTGCATGGCTTTTTGATAGGGATGTTATAAGCATCAAGCATCACGAGTTCTCCTTCCTTGTACACTGGACCCACTCGGCGCTTACCATCAGCATTCTCCTTATAAACCTGCATTGCTGCCTCCAAACTAGTGGAAACCCCCTGGTGGGACCTTCTTGATAGTCTTGGCAAAGTCCTTTACTGCTTCAACTTTAGATCCACAGCAGGGTTCCATGTTAAAGGCAGGGCTAAAACCATGGTTGGTAAAAAAGGGGAACAACCAATTGAAGAGTGCAAAGTGTTGTTGTAGCCAAATTGGGTTATAGGAAGGTGAGAAACCCAATCTGAAAGATCCGCAGTGGTGTAACACTGCAGAAACTATTCCAAACACTTGTTCAATCGTTCAGTCTGTCCATCTTATTGGGGGTGATAGGCAGTTGAATGGCAGGGGTGAATCTGAAGAGTCTTACACAACACTTCCCAAAAGAAGGAGTTAAACTGGGGTCCCTGATCACGGATAATTTCGTGGGGAACCCCATGAAGCGCAAACACATGAGCGATGAAGAACCTAGCCATCCCGGCTGTGGTTATTGTAGTTCTTCAAGGAATAAAGTGGGCGAACTATGTGAACCAGTCCACCACCACCATGATAGCATTATAAACATCAGAGACAGGTAATTCCACAATGAAATTCACCAATAGGGAAGTCCAGGGCCCTTCAGCCTTCTGGACTGGTACCAACAACCCCACTAAAGGTTGACAATTTGGTTTTATTTGATTGCAGATCAAGCACTCTTTACAATACCGCCTCACCTGAGCAGGCAAGCCCTTCCTATTGTAGGTGCGACGTATCAACTCCAAGGTCTTTTCTTTCTCAGGATGACCAATGGTGATTCCATCATGATGGTCCCAGATGATTTCCAGGCGCAGTGGTCGAGTAGGTACCTGAAGGCGCCCCTGAAACCACACCATCTCATCCTTTACATGATAACCCCTGGATAAATCCTCTTGATTCAAAGTGCTCTTATCAAGTACCATAGTATATTCAGCTGATAGCGACTAAGAAGGGATAACCTTTCTGAACGTACTGTATTCCTCCGCATTTTCCAGAGGTGCAAGTGCTGGCATGTTGGCTGAGGGAGTGGGAAGTTGAGATAAAATCTTACCTAGTGGAATCATCAACTGGGTGCTATGAACCTCTACCTCCTTGGATCAGGAGCTAAAGCAGGGTTGCGGCTTAAAGTATCCACCAAACCATTATCCTTGCTCTTGGTGAACTCATAAGAAAATGCAAATTGGGCAAGGGTATCATGCTAATGGGTCTACCGTGGGTTTAGGACATGAGGGGCGCGGTAGTACAGCAAGGCACAGTGATCTGTACGTACACATAAAGGTTGGGAGGAGTCATGCAAGTGGTGACGCCACTATGTCAGCGCCTCCACCACGGCTAGTAATTCTTTGTCATAATCGGCGTAATTTAACTCAGGAAAAGACATTTTCCTAGAAAAATACCCCACCAGATGCTCTATCCCACCTTCGCCTACTTGTAACAAGGCAGCCGCTATGGTGAAGTTGGAGGCATCAGTAGACACAATGAACTCTTTTAGAGGGTCAACATGGCGAAGGACAGATGTGGGCAACAGGGTGCACTTCACTGCTTGGAAAGCATCCTCCAAAACGGGGGACAACTGAAGCACCTTTTCACAGCTAGCCTTATATAAGGGCGCTGCAACTTTGGAAAGATTGGGCGTGAACTTCTTGAGGAACGTACACGTTCCCAAAAAGCTCCTCAATTCCTTGACTGAAGTGGGGGTGGGCCACTCAATAATAGCCTTCTCCTTGTCTGGAGTTATCATATGTCCTTGGTCAAACACGCCATTGCCCAGAAAAGTGACCTGGGATTTGAAGAATTCACACTTGCTGATCTTTAGCGTGAGGCAGGTTGCTCTTAACCTCTCCACCACTTGCTGAAGGTGTACCGCATTGGACTCATGATCAGAGGAAAAAACAGGATATCATCCATGTAGTCAACTGCGCATACCCCTAACAAGTCTCCCAACGCTGCATCAATGCGGCTTTGAAAGATAGCAGGGGCATTCTTAAGCCCAAAGGGCATGACCTGAAACTGGAAAATCCCTTTTCTAATATGTAATTCGGTTAACCACTCTTGTCCCTTTTTAATCCAAATCTGATTGAACGCATTAAGGCATCCAGCTTGGGAAAAATCTTAGCCTTCTCTACATAGCGCATAATCTGAGAATCCAAAGCGATGGGATGTAGATCCGGTACAGTGACTTTTTTGAGGTTCCCATAGTCTACACATGGGCGTAGAATATCATCAGCCTTCTTAACAAAGAGAAGTGGGGAGCATACAGGGGAAGTACGCTGAAAAATACCACCTTTGACTGACTGCTCCTTAACCCACACATCTAAAGCCGCTTCCTCCCATACAGTCAATGGTCAAATTGGGGAAGATATACACACCAGATTCCTAGTGAGCTTGAACTCCAATCAAACTCTGAATGATCTACAATGCGTTAGATGAAGCTGCATCAAACGAAGTTTCCAGCCCCTCCAAACAAGAAGGTAGAGGAACCTCCTTGGTGGGCCTCAACCTAGGGCAAGGCTAATTGTGTGAAGGTGAAGCCAGTGGGGCAATTCGCCCTGAACGGTAGTCTCAGACAAAGGAACAACTATTGGGCGACCATTCTTTAATGTAAGGCTAGGGTATTTTCTTTCAAGTTGGTTCTGATGTCAAACTTCCGCCACCACTCCACACCCAAAATGATAGGGTAAATGAGGTTTTTGATAGCTTGAAAGTGATCAGACAAGTGGTACTTGCCAACCTGATAGTCTACTGTCCCAATGACCTTCAGAGTGGGCTATGCCTTGGGATGCCCCTCCCTTAACTATACCACCTGGCAAGTAACTCAGATCAGGTAGTCGTCTAGGCTTTGGTCCATAAAGTTTTCAGAGGCACCTGTATCCACCAGAATAGTGGTGCTGAATTTCCCTAAAGGAAATGAAAGGGTAGCAATCAGTAGAAAATACTATGAATGATCTTTATTTAAAACAGAAAACGCCAGTACATCACCACCAAAATCTTCATCTTGCTTTAACATGTCACTCCAGTATGTGTTAAATCAAAGAATGGTGAGGGATATTGGGCCACTCTTACTACTGAGGCCACATATCCCACCATATCTTCAGCAGGGGCATAAACATTGTTTTATTGTAAGCGCAGCTCCTTTTCAACTTTATGAGTGCTGTGAATCATGGATGAGGTCAAACGGGGATTTTCTGGGGTGATTTGATACACAAGAGTAGGTTCCATATCTGAGCCATGAGAGAGCAAATATGATAAAGAGGTATATAAAGGTTTCCTTTATAAAACGCATTTTTAGATGTGAATGACCCTATTCCCATAACAGCAATGTTATTCCCGGCGTTATCAAGGCCAACACCCCCAGGCCCATCTGCACCAATTCCACCGGCATCATCTGAACGTGTTGCCAAATTAAACCCCACTTACTAACTTGATTTTGGAATTTTCAATGTAAAATCGGAGAATCACAACTTTTGGACCCAGAAGCATCTGTATCCACCAGGTATGAGCATGAAGAGTAGGTACTTTCCAGTTGGAGGTATCCCAAATAATGCCTAGATGCCTCAACCTTTGGAAGAAAGAGGAAACAGTGGTGCGGCTGACCACAGCCAAAGCCCACAGCTGGCGCCCACCATTTACACTTTGGAAAAGTTTCACATGGAAAAAGTTCTTGCACATATAATTAGGTGGTTGGTCAACTAATGCAAGGAGAGTGTCTATAACTCTCCTGTTTCCAGCATGATAGTGCAAGGTGCACAGGGCCAACGCCAGGAAACTAGTTGATATTATAAAAGTTACAGAGCTAAGCAGAAGGTTCTTGAGCAAGAATAACTCAAGAAAAGGAGGGCGATCATTTGTGGGAATAACCAACCAATAATGACGCGGTGCTCAGCATGAGAAGGGGTAAGCATTACATATTGGAGGGGACCTGGGCGAACCAACGGTGCACAAGGGGATAGCCTGATCATATTTAAAATGGAAAGGTTGACTGAGTGCAAGACCTCCTCGAAGAGGTTTGCACACAGGATCATCCAAAATAACATAAATAAAGTATAACATGGGAAAGTTTATTGGGATAGTGGACCAACAAGGAATGTTGGTCACAAAAATCAAAATTTATACTTAGTCAGAGTAATTTTGGGTCTGCCAAAGTATCCCAAGCACCAATTCACCAATAGACAAACACTTCCATCCAAATTAGTAGAATACACAAAAACTGACTTCGCTCAAGTAATAGATTGAAGTTGTACCCTACCCAAATGCGTGATTTTGTAATTAAAATAGGTTTTCAATTCCCATTCCCCAATCAACTGAATTGAACCGTCTTCATTAATTGAATAACATGTCCGTTTTAATGCCTGAGCTGATACATGGGGTTGGGCGTTATGCACCTCTCTAGTACCAACCTGGGCATATTTGGCTTGTACCTGTCATGGAAACAGCAGAAGAAGCTTAGACTGGCCTATCAGTTTGATGCGTAAGCACCCAAAAGCAAGCCAAAATGCCAGAGGCATTGCTGCCCAAACAACATTGTATGGAACTGGGCATTGGGAAATGATAAATCGGTGGTGCAAGACAATAGTAAAGAGCAACCCAAGGATGAACCAAATTGAGACCGCCTCAGACCCTGGAGGTCTTACTGCAGGGAGTGGTACCACATGTATGGTTTTGTTAAGGTCACCGGTAGTTGGGGTGAAATCAACTGAGGAGACAAGGGGGTGGATCCTTGCCTGAAGATGGTGGATGTATGGCCACAAGATCCCAGTATATTTTCAGCGAAAGTTCTTAATGACAGGGTTAAATTTCCAGAAGTATCTAGCTCGCTGAATCCAGTTTACGATGGTGGGGGCCATAGTGACCATTAGTACTGGTAGAGCCCATCCAGTATATGGGCTGATGGGCTACCAGAGAAAAGCCATCGGGAATGTGGCCAGAAGTATATCAATAAAATCAAAGTTGATAGTTTTTGGAGGCAAAATTTTATTGTAAAGGAAAGGAAGTAAATTGAACAACAATTTTCTCAGTTTGATGCAACTGATTTAATAAGTGGTCAATTGATGTAGGGAGAAGTCAGGATCGAGACCCTCAATTTTGACCTAACCAGCGAATTATTTGGGAATGGGGACAGATAAGTTCACTGGGACTGACATCGAAGAATTCAGTGGCATACTGAGTTGCTGTTGGTTTGACCTCAAACACCAGAACTGAGGCTCAACTATACTATGACGGTTGGCGTGATGGTGTTTAGCCTGACAAGCAGTGGGAATCCCCCAAGGCCACCCCATGTTGGGGCAGTCCCAATTGGTTGGGAATGGATTTGGGATGCCCAACCCACCCATGCCCAGTCGCTGGCCATTCATTTGGTCAAAAGTGTTGCATCAGCTGCAATGCCTGATTTGCTGGCAGGGAGCTTTGAACCCTTGTTGATGGTGTCTGATGCTACTACCTGCATGTCAGAGATCATCCCCAAAAATTTTGGGAGGGGGTTAATTTTTGTGATCATGGTGTTAGCTGAATCAATACCTTCTTTTATTCCAGCCGATAAATCAGTCTTCATCCCTTTTTGACTATATGGGATCTGATCATCAGTCATGTTCCCACTCAATTCTGGACCAAACGACTTCATTTCAGTGATCTCAGCGCAAATTTCCCAGATCAAATGTACTAGTTCTGCCAAGGTGAAGGTGGGCACCAGGGGAGGAATTCAAATAGAAAGGACTGTTACCCAACGCTCATCTACCACATGGGCGAGATTGCCCTGGGTGACGAGGGTACTGCCACCCTCTTTGGTACCTTCTTACTAGGAAATGGTAAAAGGGCCTAATCTACACACAGGGGATGTTCCCCATGACTTACATTATCCTTTCCTTTTTCCAAAGGAAGGGCACCACCGCCAGGAACCTGCATGAGGACCACATTCTTGTGCGCCTTGGGTAGTTTGATCACCATTACAGTCACAATTTTGGGGGGGCAGGGAGCTTTGGGGTGGGATTCATGAAACACCTCGACCAGTTCCATAAAGTTAGCATAATCGCGAGCCATGACCCAACTGTTCTCATAAGCCGGATACCCTTTCCAAGCCACAAGATATTGAATGGACCAATGGGACTTACGGGATGCCAGGGTACTCTCCACTTCGGCCTCCTCACATTTTTGATAATGATTGGCTCAGGCTCCATGGGAACTATACCTTAAAGGGTGACAACTGGGAGACGTGGAAGACAGGGTGTTGTTTCCAGTGAGCTGGAAGCTTTAGCTGAAACGCACCATTACCCAAGACTTCCTCTACCAAATGAGGACCCAAACGCTTACTTGCAAACTTGTGGGAGGAGATTTGCATACATAAATGACGTTTATTGAGCATAACATAGGAGCTCACCGTTATGTCATGACCTGGAAGGCGTTTTCAATCTGAAAACCGCTTGTAGTCTTCAATAGCCTTGGTGAGGTGTTCCCGCACTAAGGATTGAGTAGACCTAATATGTTCGGCATGGTCTGTGGCAGCTTGGACCTTGGGCCACAAGCAGGGTCAGACCAAAAAGGAAGGGTTATAACCCAACATTGCTTTTTAGGGAGAAAATCCTGTGGAAGCATGAGTCCCATTATTGTAAGAGAATTGAGCAAGGGGAAGGTCGTTGGCCCAAGTCCTGTGTGGCTGCAGCATAGCAACGCAGGTACTGTTCAAGGAACTTGGTTACTCACTCAGTCTGTCCATTGGACTGGGATGATACACCGCGGAGTGACAGGGGGAGATTTTTAGAATAGATAAGAGTTCGCTCCAAAGCTGTGCCGTGAACTGTGCTTCATGGTCACTGATGATCTCCTGTTGGAGGCCAAACATTGAGAACACATGACTCACAAAGAGGTGAGTGGTTTCCTCTGATGTAATCATGGAAGTACAAAGAATAAAAAGGGAAAATTTAGTGAAACGATCCACCACCACCATCACTGCTGTAAACCTGTTAGAGCAGGGAGTTTGATGATAAATCCATATACTGATGTCCATGGACCCTCCGCCTGATGTAAAGGGTGGAGAAGCCCATTTCTACCAAAGCGATCTGATTTAGCTCAAGCACAAGTAACACAATCGGCAATCCAGGCCAAAACCTCCTTGGTTAAACCCACCCAATTGTGGGTCCACTTGATCAAGTTGATGCATTTCTTATTTCCCAGATGGCCAACTGTGGGGGGTTGTGATGCGCAAAATACCTCAGTTCTGAAGGGAGGGGGAACCAAAATTTGTAACCTGAAATAAATGAGGCCCTCTTTTAAGGAGTATAGAGAGTGTTTATGGTTTTGGTGGGACAATTGCTCAACCAACTCCACACCCTCAGGGCAAGCCATTTGCCCAGCCAAGACCTGAGCGACTAGTGGGGCGTGGGGGCCAGAGCGATGGAAGAGATGACAGGGGGAATGATTGACAGGATTTGAGCAGCAGGAATCACAGTAATGAGGTCCATTTCCTCTGGATCTGAGGGACAGTGGGTGGGGCTGCAGCTGAGAAAATCAGGAAGTATGTTAAGTGCACCTTTTATGAAATTCATATTTGAAATTGAAGCTGCACAAGTCCTGATAGGTTTGTGCCTGTTGGTGTGCCAATTTCTGGGGTTTACAAAAATACAAGAGAGCCTGGTGATCCATGCAGACCATTAACTCATGCTGAGCACCTTCTAACAGATACCTCTAATGAGTTAATGCCCATGCTACAGCTGCCAACTCCTTGTCATAGATGGCCCAAGACTGCTCTGTAGAGGTAAACTTTGGGAAAAATAGGCGACTGGATGTTCCAGGCCATCATGCTCTTGGAGTAACACTGCCCCACTGCCACTGATGAGGCATCGCATGCAACAATATATGGCTTGGCAGGATCTGCATGCTTCAAGACAGGAGGAGATAAAAACACCTCTTTGATTGATTTGAACGCCTGCTGGCATTTGGGCGTCCAGCAAAATGGTACATTCTTGCCAGTGAGGGGGTGGAGCGGGGCAGCTAGCTGGGAAAGAGCCTGGGGAATTTTTTTTTAAGAAAATGATGGTTCCCAAGAAACTCCATAATTGTTTCTGGGTTGTTGGGGTTGGCCATTCTCAGATAGCATCCAACTTATTGGGAGGAATTGCGTAGCCATCTTTAAGGATGAGGTTCCCAAGGAAGGTAACTTCCTCCTTATAGAACTTGCATTTGGAAGGCTTGACAAACAAGCCTGCCTTATGCAAGGCGGCCATGACCGCTTCCAAGTCAATAGCATGTTGTTTGGGAGTCAGGGAGTGAACCAGAATGTTGTCAATATATGCGACTGTGCAAGTAAACTGGAGGTCACCCAGCACACTGTCAATCA
This sequence comes from Massospora cicadina, assembly GCA_022478985.1. Lineage (NCBI taxonomy): Eukaryota > Fungi > Entomophthoromycota > Entomophthoromycetes > Entomophthorales > Entomophthoraceae > Massospora > Massospora cicadina. Next base: position 10,598 of record JAKSZP010004575.1, read on the forward strand.
TATGTTGAAATGTAGTGGGAGCATTCTTCAGCCCAAAGGGCATTATGCAGAATTGAAAAATGCCTCACTTTGTCCAGATCGCTGTTAACCATTCTTGTCCTTTCATTATCCAAATCTGGTTAAAGGCGTTGATGAGATCCAGCTTGGAGAACACACAAGATTTCATGATTGCTTGGCTTATCGTCTGCTCCAAAGGTAGGGGGTAGGGATCATGAACCGTTACTTTGTTTAGATGTCCATAATCTATGCAGGGATGGAGGGAACCATCAGCTTTTTTGGCAAAGATGATGGGAGATGTGACTGGCGAGGTCTCCTTAAACAACCATCCTTTTCTCAACATGTCATCCAACCAAGTGTTGAGCGCAACCTCCTCTTCCGCTGTATGGGGTACAATGGGCAGTTGATATTCACCAACTCCACTGTCATACAGAATCCCAAGTCAAATTTAGTATGAGGAGGTAGGCGATCACCTTTTCAGAATCGAAAATACTTCAATAGCACAATAAACTTTCTGGAAAATCGGATGGTATGCCCTGCAGGAGAGGTGAGGGAAGTGATAGAACTGCACCTTGAGTTTTCTTAAGAGTGTTGATCAAGGGAAATTCACCCTCCAGTTGATCATTAATGAATGACAGCATGTTAGACTCCAGGTGGATCCTGACATGTTGTTGGCGCCACCATCCCACTCCTAAAATCACCGGAAACACCAAGTTTGGCATTGCAGAAAATTGATCGCAGAAGCTAAACTGATGTACCAAAAAAGGTACTGGCCGATGGACAACATACGATGTCTGGGAGGCAGAAGAAGCCACCATCACCAATGGGCCCACATCCATGTCCAGTTCTAATTGTTGGGCTAACTTGACGCTCATGAAATTACCCACAGCACTGGTGTCCACCAGGGCCTTGAAGGAGACATGGTGGGATCTGATACTAATCTTCATAGGCAATAAGAAATAAGCGAAATTTTGTTTATTGGAAGATTTGGGCATTTCTGTTGTGACTGAAGAAATAGCTGGCAAATTGGGGGGAAGGTCAGGAGCTTTTCCTGGAGTAAAGATGGGGAGGACGAGGGCTTGAGAACCAGATTCCTCCATCTGGGCTTTTACTGATTCATTTATAGGTGAATTGGGATCAGCCAACTCTGATGCAGGAGTAGTAATGGGCTCATAAGATGGAACTATTCCTGGTTTGATGGTAGACACTACATCTGCATCATCGTTGGGTAATCCTATCATAAAATTTCCTTTTGATAGCGGGAAGCATGATGAGGGAAGGCATTGATAGTAGTCGTGGCAGCACATATTTGATCTACCATTCCTTTTGAGGTGGACCAAACCTCGTGATGAGCAGAAACCATATCCAAACCTGCTCTAAGGATTGCCTGAAGCATATCATTAGAGAGGTCCAGTGTGGGAGCCAGTTCACGGAAGGTAGAGATCAAAGAAGCCAAACTAGGGGCTTCAGCCATAGTATAGAGCAATCTGAATAAGTGGTCAAGCGTGACACAGGGGGTTTCAAGGCAGCCAATATGATGGCAATCAGCGAAGCGGGATCTCCTGCTTGTGAGGAAGAGCGCAGAAGGCCTCTAACCCAACGATGGGCATCCCCTTCCACAGCGTCCAATAAAGTGACCCCTTGTTGGGCATGAGATAACTCAGCGGCGTTGTTAAGGGCAATTGCCAAGCGCATCTGCACCTCAGCGAGGGCGTCAAGAACTTGATTTACTATCTCTGGGATGGAACATGTGAGCTTTCCTCTGGGCTATTAGGAGGGGGAGGGGTAGTAATCCACGCGGCTCAGCCACCCTGAAGAAATTTCTCCAGGGTAGAGATGGATACTACTCCAAAATCAACAAGTGACCATATGAACAACAAAAAGCAGACTACTGATTGCACGTTCATTTGGTAGAGGGTGACCACTGCAACGCCCACCTCAAAGAGCAGGGCGGAAGTGGCTGGAAACAATGGTTGGTCGATTATGTCATGGAAATGGCAGAAGAAGTTTAGACTGGCCTGCCAGTTGGGATGCATAAGCACCCAAAAAGCAAGCCAGAATGCCAGAGGCATTGCCAATCAAATGACGTTGTATGGAACCAGGCATTGGGAAACAATAAATCGTTGGTGCAAGACAATAGTAAAGAGCAACCCAAGGATGAACCAAATTGAGGGCCCCAGACCCTGGAGGTCTCACTGCAGGGGGTGGTACCACACATATGGTTTCAATAAGGTCACCAGTAGTCAGGGTTAAATCAACTGAGGAGACAAGGGGGCAGATCCTTGCCTGAAGATGGTGGATGTATGGCCACAAGATCCCAGTATATTGTTATAGAAAGTTCATAACAACAGGGTTAAATTGCCAGAAGTATCTTGCTTGCTGAATCCAGTTTACGATGGTGGGGGCCATAGTGACCATTAGTACTGGTAGAGCCCATCTGGTATACAGGCTGACGGGCCACCAGAGAAAAGCCATTGGGAATGCGGCCAGAAGGATATCAATAAAATTAAAATTGATAGTTTTTGTGGCAAAATTTTATTATAAAGGAAAGTAATAAAATCGACCAACAATTTTCTCAGTGGGATGCAACTGATTAAATAGTGGTTGATTGATGTGGGACAAACTGGGATTGAGACCCTCTAATTTTGACCTAACTGGCAAATTATTTGGGAATGGGGGCAGATAGTTCACTGGGAACTGACATCAAAGGATTTGGTGGTAGACCAAGTTGCTGTTGGTTTGACCTTGAATGCCCAAACTGAGGCTTGACTATGTTTATGACAGTTGGCATGATGGTGTTTAGCCCAACGAGCAGCAGGAATCCCCCAAGGCCACCCCACATAGGGGCAGTCCCAATTGGTTGGGATTGGGTTTTGGATGCCCAACCCACCCATGCCCAGTAGCTGGCCATTCATTTGGTCAAAAGCGTTGCATCTGCTGCAACCCCCAATTTGCTGGCAGGGAGCTTTAAACCCTCGTCAATGGTGTCCAATGCTACTACCTGCACGTTGGGGATGATCCTCAATGATTTTGGGAGGGGGTTGATTTTTTGATCATGGTGTTAGCTGAATCAAAAGCTTTGGTGATTCCGGCGATAAATCAGTCTTCATCCCTTTTTGAATATATGGGATCTGATCATTGGCCATGTTCCCACTCAATTTCAAACTGACCGACTTCATTTCAGTGATCTCAGCACAAATTTCCTAGATCAAATGTACTAGTTTTGCTGAGGTGAATGTGGGCACCAGGGGAGGAATTTGAAGAGGAAGGGCTGTTACCAATTGCTCATCTACCACATGGGCGAGGTCACCCTGGGTGACAAGGGGTAATTCCACCCTCTTTGGTACCTTCTTACTCGAAAATGGGAAGAGGGCCTGATCTACACACAGGGGACGTTTCCCAGGACTTACATAAGGGCAACGAGCCTCATCATCAAAGCTTGAGAGTCTCAAACCCTCAGCAACAAAGCAAAATTGGTGCATACTTTTGACAAACATAGCATTTAATGTTAAACCTTTCTTAAAGCTTGCTGATGGCATTAGGCCTTTGGGAAATATAGCTGACAGTTTGAAACCCCTAGAAACATCCAAATCTTTGTCCAATACTTTCTGCTTGGTCAAATGGATGCCAGAGCAACTTAGTGTGGGTGGGTTAGGCACCCCAAACCCATTCCCAACCTCTTGGGACTTCCCCTACATGAGGTGGCCTTGGGAGGTTCCTGCTGCCCATTGGGTAAGATGACATTGCTAGTTGGTGTAACCACAGAAAATCTGCAATTGGGTCATCCATGGATGAACTGACAGCGACTTAGCCACTGCCAATAATTTTGAATTCAGTTCAAGTTAATTCCTTTTTCTCCCCCATCACCTGAAGTTCACCAGATTTGTCAAGAGAGTGTTTGTAACTCTTTCGTTCCCAGAAAGGTGATGTGGGATGCAAACCCACATTGCTAGGGACCTAGCCGTTAAAAGAATGGATAGGAAGGCACCTCAAGCGGTGCCAGTGAAAAGGTTACCCCAAGCAAGTGTGTAAAGAGCAACATAAAATACCAGGTAAGTAAGGAAATCACTACTTGAGTGGACCCCAGAGGGGCTCATAATCAAGTGTGGCTGGACGTCAGGGGCTTTGGGTGCCTCGATCTGGAGGGGACCTGGGTGGCCCACAGGTGCCCCTGGTATTTTGGTAAATTGCGAGATAAGGTAGTGGCCCACATGGTTGGAGACCTCCCCAAAGAGGTCCACCACCAAGTTTGCCCAAGGAACCATTGAAAAAACGTAAAATAACGGGGGTTTTATTAAGAAAGTCAATTAACAAGGAATGTTGGTTGCAAAAACATATTTAAAATGGGCCAGGGAAATTTAGGTTCTGCAGAAATGCGCCCAAGCCTTGACGCTCCAATAAACAGACGCTTCTGTCCGTTTTGGTAAAATACACTGAAAGTGCCTTCACTCAAATAATCGATTAAAGCCTTATTTTACCTGAAGTCAAAATTTCATAGCTTGAGCAGGACTCGAACCCTTACTCTCCAACCAAGTGAATCAAACCATCTCCATTTAAAATGTAAATCGTTCGTTTCAAGGCCTGGGCCGAGATAAGAGGCTGGGCGTTTTGCACCCCATCAGTATCAACCTGGGCATGCTTGGCCTGCACCCAGCGTTGATCTAAGGTGTGCTTTAGGTCAGGGAGAGCCTGAAGCTTCATCTTCTGGGCCTCCTGTCACCCAGCCTTATCTCTAGCATCAGTGCCTACTATTATGTCATCCAACCATGACATTACCCTCTCCTCCTTCTTGGGCTCCACCCCCTCCAGGGGCGTTTGCTAAGGAGAAGTTCTTATGTGCTGGCAGCAACTTCATAGCAGCAATGTCTGGCTCCGGCTGAGATCCTGCAGCCTCAGGGAAATGATTATGAAATGATTTGATCAGGTCTTGGGCATGTACACAATCTCATGCTGGCACCCAGCTGTTCTCTGCTGCGTCAAACCCTTTTCAAGATACCAAGTACTCAAGGCATCGCTTAACCCAGCGGGAGGCTACTATTTCCTCTACTTCCCATTCTGGTTCCCCATCAACAAGATAAGCCTCAGGGGTCACAGGAGGAGGGCCCTCAAACAAGGTCAACTTGCTTTCATGAAAAATGGAGAAGATCTGAAACGCAGAAGGAAGATCCAACTGGTATGAGGCATGTCCCACCTTTCTAACTACCCGGTAAGGACCAATCATCTTTGGACCCAGTTTTTTGCATGGCTGCTTGATAGGGATGTTGCGAGCATCAAGCATCACGAGATCCCCTTCCTTGTATGCTGGACCCACTCGGCGCTTTCCATCAGCATTCTCCTTATAAACCAGCATAGCCGCCTCCAAACTTGTGGACACCCCTTTATAAACCTTCTTGAGAGTCTTAGCAAAGTCCAGCACCGCTTCTACTTTGGAACCACAGCTGGACTCCATGTTAAACGCAGGGTTAAAGCCGTGGTTAGCAAAAAAAGGTGAACAACCGATTGATGAATGCAAAGTGTTGTTGTAACTAAACTGGGCCATGGGAAGGTGAGGAACCCAATCTGGATGGATTGCGGTGGTGTAACAACGCAGAAATTGTTCCAAGCAATTGTTCAATAGTTCAGTCTGCCCATCTGATTGGGGGTGATAAGCAGTTGAATGGCAGGGGCAGATCTGAAGAGTCTTAAACAACTCTTCCTAAAAGCCAGAGGTGAACTGGGGTCCCCAGTCACTAATGATTTCTTGAGGAACCCCATGAAGCGCAAATACATGGGCGACGAAGAGCCTGGCCATTTCAGCGGCAGTTATAGTTGTTCTGCAAGGAATAAAGTGAGCGAACTTTGTAAAGCGGTCCACCACCACCATGATTGCATCATACCCATCTGAAACGGGTAACTCCACAATGAAATCCACTGATAAGGAAGTCCAGGACCCTTCAGCCTTTTGGACTGGTACCAGAAACCCTGCTAAATAGCCGATTGGGTTTCATCTGATTGCAGATCAGGCACTCTTTGCAGTACCGCCCTACCTGAACAGGCAAGCCCTTCCAATTGTAAGTGCGTCATATCAACTCCAATGTTTTTGCTTTCCCAGGATGACCAACGGTGATTCCGTCATGATGGTTCTGGATGATCTCCAGGCGCAGTGGTCCAGCAGAAACTCATAGGCATCCCTGAAACCACACCATCTCATCATTCACTTGATAACCCCTGGATAAGTCCTCCTGATTCAGAGCACTCTTAGCGAGAACAACAGCATATTCGGCTGATAACAGCTTAGAAAGAACTACCTTCCTAAACATGCTATATTCTGCTGCATTTTCCAAAGGCATGAGCGCTGGCGTATGTACCGTGGACTTAGGAAGTTGAGGCAGAATCAGACTTGGTGGAATCATCAACTGAGTGTTGTGAATCTCTACCTCCTTTGGATTGGGAGCCAAAGCAGGGTTGCGGCTCAAAGCATCCGCCAAACCATTCTCCTTGCCCTTGGTGAACTCATAGGAAAATGTAAATAGGGCAAGGGTCTCATGCCAACGGGTCTGACATGGTGTTAAAACATGTGGAGCACGGTAGTACAACAGGGCTTGGTGGTTAGTGCGTACCCAGAATGGTTGGGAAGAGCCATATAAGTGGTGACGCCAATAACTCATCGCCAAACCACTGCTAATAACTCCTTGTCATAAAGGCGTAGTTTAACTCATGCAGAGACATTTTCCTAGAAAAATATCCCACGGGATGCTCAGACCCATTTTCACCCACCTGTAACAGGGCAGCCACAATGGCGAAGTTGGAAGCATCTGAGGACACAATGAACTCCTTTGCAGGATCAACATGGCGAAGGATGGATGTGGATAACAAGGTGCACTTCACCGCTTGGAAAGCATCCTCCAAAATGGGGGACCACTGAAGCACCTTGGCCCCGCTAGCCTTATATAAGAGGGCTGCCACCTCGGAGAGACTGGGTATGAACTTCTTGAGGAACTTACACGTCCCCAAAAAGCTCCTCAATTCCCTGACAGTGGTGGGGGTAGGCCACTCACGAATAGCCTTTTCCTTGTCTGGAGTTATCATATGGCCCTGGTCAAAAACGACGTTGCCCAGAAAAGTAACCTAGGACTTAAAGAACTTGCATTTTCTAAACTTGAGGGTAAGGCAAGCGGCCCTCAATCTCTCCACTACTTGTTGAAGGTGAACTGTATGTGACTCATGATCGGGGAAAACACCAGAATGTCATCCATGTAGGCAACCGCACACCCCCAACAAGTCTCCCAACGCAGCATCAATGCGGCGTTGAAAGATGCAGGAACATTCTTAAGCCCAAAGGGCATAACCCAGAACTAGAAAATTCCTTTTTGGTATGGAATGCGGTTAACCATTCCTGGCCCTTCTATATCCAGATTTGATTGAACGCATTAAGGCAATCCAACTTGGAGAAGACCTTTGCCTTCTCCACATAGCGCGCAATCTGGGAATCTAAAGGGATGAGATGGAGGTTGGGTAGAGTCACAATGTTTAAATTTCCATAATCGACACATGGATGCAAAGTTCCATCAGCCTTCTCCACAAAGAGCATTGGGGAGCAAACAGGGGAGGTACGGTGAAAGATGGCACCTTTGGCCAACTGCTCCTTCACCCATACATCTAAAACCGCTTCCTCCCATACAGTCAATGGTCAAATTGGGGAAGATATACACACCAGATCCACAGTAAGTTTAAATTCACAATCAAACTCAGAATGTTCTGGTAGCGTACTAGCTGAAGCTGCATCAAAAGAAGATGCCAACTCCTCCAAACAGGAAGGTAAGGAAAGTCCCACAGTGGGCTTCAACAAAGGGGCAAGATATGGACTGGGAATTTTGGGCCAATGGGGTAATTTGCCTGGGGCATTATCCTCAGACAGAGGAACAATCAACTGGTGACCATTTGTTAACAATAAGGATAAAGTGTTTTCTTTTAAATTTGTTCTGACGTCAAACTTACGCCACCACTCAACACCCAAAATGATAGGAAACAAGAGGTTTCTGATAGCTTGAAACTGATCAGACAATAGATAAGAACCTATCTGGAAATCGACTGAATCCATGATGTTTAGTGTAGGGATACCTTGAGAAGCCCCACCTCTAACCATACCACCTGGTGAGTAACTCAACTCAAGGTAGTCAGCAAGATTTTGGTCAATAAATTTATTTGAGGCACCAGTATCCACCAAAATAGTTGTGCTGAACTTTCCATAAGAGGATGTAAGGGTGGCAGACAACAAGAAGTATCCAGAATGGGATTTATTTAACGCAGAAAATGCCATCAACTCACCACCAAATTCTTCCTCTGGCTTGAACAAGCCATCAGAGTATGTTTTGGAATCATAGAAGGGGGAAGGATAGTGGGCCACTCTTACTACTGAGGCCACATATCCTACCACATCTTCTGCAGGTGCATATACATCTTTAAATTTGTGATGAAGTTCCTTCTCCACTTCCTGAGAACCCCTAATCATGGTAGGGGTCAAACGAGGGTTCTCAGGAGTAATCTGGTAGACTGAAATGGAGTCCTGATCCAGACCATATGAGCAAATAAAAGGTTTGTTTTAGGATAAATCGCTTATGTTATAAAACGCGTTTTTTGTTTAAACAAACCCTCACTTGTTCCAAGGGTTTGGTGCGCATCGTTATCCAGGGCCATCACCCCCAAGCCCTGAGCTGATGCCTTGGCATGTACCTCAGAAACGTGTTGGGGAGAAAAAATGATAACGGAATTGTTTTTGTTAAGTTCAGGTTCAGATCCTTCGATGTTCCCAATTTCCACTGAGATGGGGAGGAAATCAGTGGGAAGCATCTCACATTTCAAGGAAAAATCACTAGTTGAGGAAGCGCTATTTATAGGGATGACCATGGGTGACATCATCGTGGCAGAATAATCTGAAACCTTTACTTCATTCTTGGGTCTAGACCCCCATACATTTCAAATTTGGAAGAAGTAGAATAATTAGAAGGATAAGATTCCTTCATCTCCAGAAGCGCGTGCAACTTTTTGGTTCCCATATTTATATGATTTAATCCAATGACAGCCAAATTACCTGGCCCCTTCCAGGTTGGGGTGGAGAAACTACCCCAAAGGGTTTTGATAAGATGATCAAATTTGGAAGGAGGCAACTGTCAAATTGGGGAGTTTTGCATTAAGATGTCTAAGGTCGAATGGAGAAATGACATTTTAACTTTATCGGTTAAAGGCAAAGCCTGGGCTTTTTCGCAGAATTCACTCAAGTATACTTTCATCGGATGACCCACTTGATGCAGAGAAAAGAACTTAAAGAAGGAATGAAAGGAGGCTTCATCAGGTCGATTCTGCTCCAAGACCTGTTCCAAACCCCCTATTGCTTGCCACAAGAGCGGCTGTGTGCGGAGTACCACAAAAACCCAATCACCCGCCTCAGGAGACAACTGGGACAATAGATCCACTCCTCAAAAAGTGGGCGGGAACCAGATGAATTGTTTTTTCCTAAAAAGGGTTTTGGTTCCAGGGAAGCTAAGGCCTGACGAATTTTGAGTATAATTTGGGAGAAAGGTGGGGAATCATGATCTTAGGATTGCAAAGAGTCTGAGACTACCAGGTATGAGCAGGAAGGGTGGGCACTTCCCAATTGGTAGTTGCAAGAATAACGCCAAGATGCACAAGTACAAAACCAAATGAGAACACTGTGGTGAGCACCATCGTGGCAGTGACAAATGGCCAGCGCACCCAATTTACTAATAAAGAAAGTCCCACACAGATAACTCTTATACACGTATAATAAAAAGGTTGATCAACTAATGTCAAGAGAGTGTCTGTAACTCTCTCATTCCCAGCAAGGTGATGTGGGATGCAAACCCACATTGCTAGGGACTTAGCCATTAAAAGAATGGGTAGGAAGGCACCTCAAGCGGTGCCAGTGCAAAGGGTACCCCAGGCAAGTGTGTAAAGAGCAACATAAAATAATAGGTAAGTAAGGAACATCACCACTTGAGTGGACCCCAGAGGGGCTCATAATCAAGTGTGGCTGGACGTCAGGGGCTTTGGGTGCCTCGATCTGGAGGGGACCTGGGTGGCCCACAGGTGCCCCTGGTATTTTGGTAAATTGCGAGATAAGGTAGTGGCCCACATGGTTGGAGACCTCCCCAAAGAGGTCCACCACCAAGTTTGCCCAAGGAACCATTGAAAAAACGTAAAATAACGGGGGTTTTTATTAAGAAAGTCAATTAACAAGGAAAGTTGGTCGCAAAAACATATTTAAAATGGGCCAGGAAAATTTAGGTTCTGCAGAAATGCGCCCAAGCCTTGACGCTCCAATAAACAGACGCTTCTGTCCGTTTTGGTAAAATACACTGAAAGTGCCTTCACTCAAATAATCGATTAAAGCCTTATTTTACCTGAAGTCAAAATTTCATAGCTTGAGCAGGACTCGAACCCTTACTCTCCAACCAAGTGAATCAAACCATCTCCATTTAAAATGTAAATCGTTCGTTTCAAGGCCTGGGCTGAGATAAGAGGCTGGGCATTTTTCACTCCATCAGTATCAACCTGGGCATGCTTGGCCCACACCCAGCGTTGATCTAAGGTGTGCTTTAGGTCAGGGAGAGCCTGAAGCTTTATCTTCTGGGCCTCCTGTCACCCAGCCTTATCTCCAGCATCAGTGCCTACTATTATGTCATCCAACCATGACAAGATTAGCACAAATCTTGAGGGCCCCAATCCCACATTTTTCTAAGCAGTTCCCCAAATTGATTGTCTATTAAACAGTCATAACATACTGATAAAATTGACAGTCAATTCTCTTATCTTAAATTATATTAAAATGTTCCCATGCTCAAATTTACTTTATCAAGTTCAAATTTCCTTTGCCAAACCCCCATGACATTTGCAATGTGGCCTCATTGGCCTCATATTAACTGGATTAACCAAGTTATGTTATTAGCTTTAGTCCTCACCATAGTCAATTGGGTCTATTATGTCAAAAAAATTGAAATCTAACATGATCCTACAACTCCTTATTACTGGGACCATTGGCCCTTAGTCTACAATAGCCTGGTTCTTCAATGGGGTTGTCTTTTACCTTTGCAGTCCATCAGCTCTCCATTGTTACTAATATCCCAGCACATTTAAATATCATCTGTATGGCGATGCCCCTGGCATTCTGGCTCACCAATTTAGGTGCTTTTGTATCCTGATTGGCAGGCCAGTATAAACTTTATCTGATGTTGCCCTGACAGGTAATGCTGAAGTAAAAATTTGATGTTTGGAGTGAGTATTGAACCCTTCCGAATGCTAAAGTTGATCAAATGCAGGTGTAACCCATTATTGAAATGGGCCATTCAAATCCACATGTGAATAATAAGGATAATGATTTCCCAATTTAGGACATTATTGATTATCTAATCCTCACCTCCCATCTTCCCAAACCTAAAACCCAGCACCCTGCTAATGGTGGGGGGTTGGTTATTTTGTTATATCATCTCCCAAATAAAATTTATCCCAAAAACCATCTTATTATATCTACTTTATATTAGACTAGATTTAAAAATTGCGGCTCCTGTTATGTTAAAGTTGGAGGCCATGAAAGGGTCTAACTTATTGCTCCCAGTTGAAGGGAAATCTTTAGTTGATAACTACTCGAATTGCCAAATAGGGACCTCTAACGTTGCAAGGACCACCCTTTCACAATCACTAGTTCATAGCATCCAATACCCTCACCCCACCTTATTCAACTCTCAAGAAAAGGCACCGCTCCGTAGTCTGTGCCTATTATTGTGGTTGCTGAGATCTCTACATCTACAGGCCAGCTTTCTCATGGCACGCTCTTTTCCTAACAGATAAAGAACCCCGCTTTGAATTCTATCTTTTTAAGGGCTACAAAATACATCCCGTTTTTTAACCCTAATAGAACGTCTCATCCTCTTCTCATGGTTTGCTCTCGTTGGCTTCGTCAAACCCATCCCAGTATTAGGGCGAAGTATTGGGCATTGGCCGGTTACAAGGATAAACTTGGCAAATAATGATGATTAAGTTAGATGATAAAATAACCGGGTTTGAAAATTTAACCTACAGTTGGTCAAAAGTTATCCCCGGCGTCATCCAATTAAAGGAATTGAAGCCTTTTTATGTTATAAAAATTACGTTTTATCAGAGTAATTAGCTTACATCTGAATTCCATAGTTAGGGAAAATATCATATTTAAGTGGTGAAATGTAAAAGCCGAGATCGTTAATATACCGCCAGGAGTAAATTTAGCCGGCTCAATTAATATCAGAACTTGATCAGATAACGAATCATATGTGGATTGGAGATAAAAAAGAGATTGGTATAAACGACTGCCCCGCTTTAAGCTAAGTTACACCATATCTGAATATGCCACTTATCCCAACTTACAAACTATACCCGTATTGACAGAAGCTGACCCTGAGTTGTTTAATGTCCAGTATATTATTAATTTATTTGGTAAATAGTGTTAGCGAAGAGATTTCCATATTCAACTACCTACTCATAATTTTACTTTTAGTGTTGCTGACCGTAACCTAAATATTTTTATAACCGAGGTTCTGTTTATCAACCCGCAAAAATGGAGCCTCGTAGGTAATTCAGTTTTAAGCTATTGATAAGTTTTATTATACCATTTTTGTCTTTTGTTTTTATATAAAATTTAGTCCCAGGAGCTTTGATGTACTTCAGTTTCATGCCACCAAAATTATGGAAGGGCAAGAGCTTAGACAACCTGAAGGGCCAGAGGACGATGTTTGCTTCCCTCTTGACCAAGAGGAGGGCGGAATCGTGATGAATTTACTTGAAGAACTTTTGAAGCCTCCAGAGCCCGGCTTTTTATCTTCAAATAGCGGTTCGCCCCTTAATTTTGAGGTCTATGGTTCACTTGATCAGGTATTCTATCTTCACTCTTACCTTCTTACCTTTAAGAGCTTTGAAACCCGGTTTATGTTTTATTCTAAGAGCACCGGCCCAGTTCACGTCAAAAACTTTTGTGATTTCGCCACTGTTGGTTCCACTTTTCGCGAGGCTCTTAAAGATGGGAAGTTTTGGCTCGATATCACGGCGGCGACTGAGGCTGAAATGAAGGCTCTGGGACGAACTTTCCGCATACACCCTCTTACAATCGAAGATATTCTGACCGAGGAAATTCGGGAGAAATGCGAGCTGTTTAAACAGTATTATTTCGTCTGTTTCCGAGCTTATGAGCAGAACGCCAATTCCCCTTCCTATCTCGATCCTTTAAGTGTATACAATGTGGTTTTTAAAGATTTTATCATCTCGTTTCACTCAAAGCCATTATACCACACCGCGTCGGTATTGAAAAGAACCCAGCAGCTTAAGGACTTTATCACCTTTTCTGCCGACTGGATTAATTACGCCCTTATCGATGACATCACTGACTCGTTTGCGCCGATGATGCGCCATATTGAATTTGAGGTGGACGCCATTGACGAGTTGGTTCTGATCTTGAAGGAGTCTGAACAGAGCGACATGTTAAGGAGGATAGGCCACGCCAGGAAAAAGGTGACTCTTCTGCTAAGGCTTCTCAGCACCAAGCCAGATGTCATCAAGGCGTTGTCGCTTAGGTGTGATGACCGGCTACGGGCTTCCAAGGGGCCGGATATAAAGCTTTATCTAGGGGATATCCAGGATCATCTCATCACCATGGTGCAAAACAGTCTTCACTACGAAAAGGTTCTGGCTCGCGCGCACTCCAACTACTTGGCTCAGATATCCATCGAGCTCACCCAAGTTTCTAATAGGACGAACGACGTCGTAGCCAAGTTGACCGCCATCGCCTCGGTTCTACTTCCCATGAACGTCATTACCGGGCTGTGGGGGATGAATGTCCGGGTTCCCGGCCAGAGCACTGGTGAGCCGGATGAGCCCCTCAGTTGGTTTTTTGGGATTCTCTGTGGGATGGCGATACTTGCCACGCTGGCGTTTTTATTCGTCAAGAGGAGCGGCCTCTTTTGAACTTTTTATCGATTTAATAATAAACTTCTCCTCCCCGCCTGGGTTAACCACTTGCCTTATAAATTACCATAAAAGTTGTAAGAATATCATTTTTTAGGGTTAGACCTTCCTATATTGAGAGGGATTCATTGATGCTAAAATGTCATGCTTTTGATTATTTGACTTGCACAACGTTTATAAAACCATACAAAAACTAGCACATTTTACCTTTTGAGTAATACTTACAGTGCATTATAAAAGCCTAAATAGATTCTATTTGCCTTGTTATCCTGAAAATTGCGGATTTATGACTAGCTGACGCGGCGGCTGCCCCCACCAACCCTCTCCTCCCCCAGTCCCTTCACGCTGCCATGGAGTCCACGGGCAAGGGTCTTTTCCCACCTACTTCCCCCGACGACTTTCCCAAGAAAGCCCAGTTCGAGATCACCGCCCTGGCCTTTCTCGCGAACCGCGCGGTTATCGATGCTGCGAAAACACCGGTTCCCCTTATGCCTTTGTTACTCGCCCGGCTGCCGCTATTTTCACCCGTCTACCGGAAAACTTTTCCAGGCCGAAGACCAGCTTACCCAATACGTCGAAGCCACGCACATCATATGCATGACTCCGGACGAGGATAACCTCTTTTATTTAACCTCCCACCCCATGCCGGCGACGCCCCTACCCCCATCCTGTCCGCTCTTGGCGCGGTACCTAATCACCCTGCCCCTGACGAGTGTTCCCCCGGCCACCTTTTTATCCGGCCTGCTGGGAATTTTTAAATCTAGAGTTTATGCTTTGGCCTCTCATGAATTTGAACTTGCGGTATCTCCCTCTTTTTCGGGACCCACTAGTATTAAAACTAATACAGTTTATTTATCCCTATTACTAAAAAAACTTATGGGATCATGTCGGCGTAAGCTGACAACCCTGTAGTGTTTTAGGATAAGGCAAATTGGATTTTTTATAACTCGCACTTTTTTATATCCTTAAAGCTATCACCTCTACGCTTCGTAACGATTAGAATGTATTTTTACTTCATACATTGAAGTTTGAAGTTGATTCTATAAGTCAACAAAGATCCGTGGCTTAAATAAACCTATAGATCTTTGGTTTACTATTTTATATACAAACTTGGTTTAATTCTCTTTAACTCAAGCTTTTACCTTGTTGATGCTCAAAGTTCACGCCTTTATCTATAAGCTTGTCTTTATTTGACTACTAGATTAAAACTGCAGTTTAAGATCTGTAGTAATCCTGCATTAAAAAAGGCTGGGCTTTCCATTAAAGACACTCAAGTACCCAGTAAAGTATCCACAATACGTAAAGCATCAGGTTTTATAAGACAGGCGGGTAAGGGTTGCCGAGGGAAGGTATGAGGCTACCAGTCCAAGAGTATTACCTTCACACCAACTGCAAGGTAAATCCCGGAAGTTCTTCGATCGGTATTCAATAAAATTAGTGTTTAAAGTAAGGCGCTATGCGTTATATAAATAAGCTAGGTAGCTTAATGCCCAGTTTAAACCACCATACTTAATCTGTCACAGTTTGAGATATTCCGGTGAATATATATATATAACATCTTAACTCTTGTAGAAGTTTCT
Organism: Massospora cicadina; assembly: GCA_022478985.1. Lineage (NCBI taxonomy): Eukaryota > Fungi > Entomophthoromycota > Entomophthoromycetes > Entomophthorales > Entomophthoraceae > Massospora > Massospora cicadina. Next base: position 26,161 of record JAKSZP010004575.1, read on the forward strand.
TGCTGCTATCCTCTAATTCCAATTGTTCTTGGCTACTAACAGCCTTGGTGGGTAACCATGGGGATCAGATATCGTTCATAATCCGATGGTATTAATATGATACATAATATACGTTAGAATTCCGATAAATCCCAAATTATAGCTATCAAATTTTTTGTGATTAGTGAGTTATTGTATATACTATAGTTTTCATATGAAACACTACTATTTGTGATATCTGAGGCCTCATCATATTGATAAGCCTTTGATATTGCATTTCAACTTGAGTTTTAGTTTTCCAAATCCCAAGTTAGTACTTTTATAACTCAGCTGGGGTCAAGCTTTGGCACCAGGGTATGCCCCACTTGAGTCATCTTTTAGGCCCAAAAGAGTCTAAAGAATAACATGTAGAGGGCTTTTAAGAAGGGTAAAGTAATAGGCTGAGTATGCACCATTCCAAACCTCAGTTTAAGATTCTAAACCCTCCGCCTTACCTGGTGGCTCGTTTACATGATAAGTTTTCTTGCATCAATAAAAGCTAGACTATTTGGGGCTTAAACCACCCTAAACTTGCCTTGCCTTTTATATGCTTGTAGTGCCCTATCTCTCCGAGGTTTTCACCGGTCCATATATATCATTTGGTTAATAAGGTTAAAGGGTCTTAGGGGTAATTACCATACAACCCCAATATTTTTTATATCTGAGATTTACCTAATACAAGGCTAAGTTTTTTAGTTGCAAAAGGTTTTAACAAATACTTTGAGTGTCCAGTTGAGTGCTGGATATCATTTATGTAAGTTTTCCAGATGCAGCTAATAATCTGGAAAACCTTGTACCATTTTGTGACTAAGGGGCGCTCTAACCTTTGCCTTGGCACCTTGCCAAAATTGAAGCCTGGGAATGCACCCTCAATGAACAATGTATATACAATGTAAGCCTGTAATCCAACCTCTTGGTTAGACTGTGGGGAAGTTTTTCTTACAGAAGAAGGAAGGGACATAATGCACCTGTGGAGCCCTTAATTCAAAATGGGGGACTTAACCCATGTGGCTGATAAATGTTGGGTACCTGCTTTAACCCCAAAAAACCCCTACTGTACCCCCTTTTCTGCTTCTTCCCTTGTGAATAAGATCAAGGGGGTTTGTAGGGAGGTAGTTCTGGCAATAATCCACCAGCAGTTACTCTGCCTTCACTTGGTCTCCACCATGCCATCCCTTACTCCCTTGGAAACTAGAAAATTTGACCCCAAAACTCTGAAAATTGTAATGAGTCAGAAAAATGGTTCAGGTCATGAGACTTGAGATTATGACCTCTAATCTGAGCAAATCTGCTCAAGTTTAATCAGTAAGAGTAATCCACTGCAGATCAGGGAATTATGCTGCCAGAGCTTCTATTACCTCATATGTAAGCTAGCTGGAAAACTCAATCTCAGGCTGTTCTTCTGAAAGCATGTAAGTCACCCCAGTTCAAGCCATCCCCCAATCCTTATCCCCACCACCCAGTATAAAAGACAACTGACCTTCCTAGATAAGTTGTAGGTTCTATTATTATATTGTGTTTATATAAAGTTCAATCATCCAAAAAACCTACTCCACAGACTCTACCCTGCTTACCAATACTCTCTCTTTGACCTCAACTAAAAATGCCTTGATCTGCGTTCTTGGACTGTTGATTGTTGAGTGGGCACTCCAATTCATCAATCCAGAGGCTTGCCAAATGCTGGTCTAAGGTATTAGAGGTTACACTTCCAACTTCCTTCACCAATCTGATGCACCAAAAGGACTTTGCAATCTGCTAAATCCAGATCACTGACCTTATCATAGCTACATGACATAATTGAGGAAACCAACTTTCAAGACAAGGCTGGATATCAGCATTCCAAAAAAGATAAAGCTGCAATACCTCCCTGACTTAAAACATACCTTGGACCAACGCTGGTTGCAGGTGAGATACGCTCAGGTTGGCCCAGGGGATGTGTGATGCTTGGCCCTGCATTACAGCAAGGGCATTAAAATGCACCAGCTATGTTAACTATGATGGTTCTATCCAGTTGCTTGGAGAAAGGGGTTTTGAAACCAATTTGATTTTCAATATTACTAAATTGGGACAGCTTTACCTACAATCAATAATTGAGATTTATTCTTTTTTGAGTTGTAGTACTCTGGCCAATGGTAGGGTGCACCTATTAGTTTGCTTAGTCTTAGCATCATCTCACCCAATTGACAAATCTTTTTATAGTACTAGATGGTCCCAACCTGAGGGTTTTTTTCCAATTGACAAATCTTCTCCTATTGTGTAAAGAATGTTTCATGAGACCAACTTTCCTTGTTGGTTGGCTTCCTTGAATAAACTTCCCATTAGGTTTGCACCTTCTATGTTATTTATTTAGTCTGATTTTCCAACCTCCAATAGGTTCTAATTAACCCAATGTGTGCCATCCTTGCATGGACTCTTTGGTGCGCTATCCTTGCGGGTGGTGCTTGGTTTTCCTTTAATTCTGCGGAGTGTTCCTTAGAAGTGGGTTGGGCCCTTTCTCACCACCTCTACTGGAACTGGAGCATTACAGATATGCTCCTTACAGACTTGCCACTTGTTCAGCGCAATCTGCTCAAACCACAGTTCTGCTACCCCTCTTTCAAGATAGCCATCATCTTCTGAATAAAATGCCTTAATGACCCACCACTTGTTTGGTGTGATCTGTAAGAGACGAGGCCTCCTCCTCCTCTAATTTTTATTAAACCATTTGTGGGAGAGGGACGCCCATCCTCACAACTGATAGGTGAAGCCCAGATGCCAGATTATCCAAGGCATCACTACTTGGGCCAATCCATACTGTTTTATTTTGCTAATTTGATCCACCATTCAAATTATTTTTTGACCCCTCACAAAAACATAAAATACCCCAAAAATCATAAGGCAGCCCTATAGCTTATCCCATATACAAATCAATCCAATTTGATTAAATTTGAAAATCCAATCAGCAATCCACAAGACTTAAACATTCAACGATTATAAGGTTACTTATATAAAATTGAAGCTGGGAATCTTGGGTCTGAAACCAAAGGCCATCAACTGAAAACCAGGAGCTTTGGTCATCCTCATTACCTCTCCCACCCTTGGTGGCTTCCCTAAAAAGACCCACGGTTGTCCCATTGCAGCCAATGATTTGCTATGGAAGCCTTTGGTATGTTATTTAACTTTAACTACCTTCACAAGATCTATAGGGCGTGCCTCCTCCAAGTCATTAGGGCTGCAATGCCACTGGCATTCTGGGCTTTTCCCTGAGTTGTTACACACCCAGATTGGAAGCCCAATCTTACTTTAATTAGCAGGTTCCATGATTGCCACCACCCCTTACTGTCTAAACCCCTCATCCTGTAAACTATTCTAAATCCCCAAACCACCACTATCTATAAATTAGCCAATCATCTTGTGCTTAATATTGAGAAAATTTGCACCAAGTTGAGAGTTATATTCATATCCCATGGAACAAGCAATGTAACCCTATCTAAACAGGAGGCTTAAACCAGGGCCTAATCAATTATAAAAAATGACACTTGATGTAGCCTTGGTTAAAGAAAACTAACAATAAATTTCACTTAAAGTAAATATTAGACAAAAAAATTTAGACTAGGATTGATTGTGTTGACAAGTTCCAATGTCAGCAGGCAAAAAGTTGTGTTTGATATCCACAATCCAGAATTTAGGAATAGCGCTGGTTCACCTATGCGCTGTGACATTGTAAATCCCCTTTATTTTATCAGTATAAAAACCAACGCCCTGATAATAGTAAGGGTTTAAGGTATTTTAAATGGTTTCCAAAATTTTATCCCCCAGTAAAATTCCTAAATACTCACTTTATTTAATATAGATCCCATTTACTGCATTATTAGATGTGTGATATATAAAATGCCTTATATTCTGCTAAAATTTGCAGCGTTGATAGATACCAAAATGTTATCTTTGTAGTCTTCCAAGAGGATTACCTACAAAGGAAAAATAAAGTATACCAGCTACACCAGATATTACAAAAACTCACAACTGCTTCCTCAATAATTACACCCACTTACAATTGGTGCAGCGGTTAATTGTAGTTTATTCTACTACAATAAATTCTAAGGTATCCCTGCTTGAAGCCTAGTCTTATCTTAGCACCCTGTTATCCTAACAAAGTTAACTAAACCATATAATACCGCAGTTGTGATGTGTTTTCTAAGATCTCCTGAACTTAATATGGTCTATTGCCTCATATCAACTCCATAATGCACCTACTAAGATAGAAGTCAAATATTAAAGTTGGTGAGCTGATAGCATAGAGTCTTTTATCAGGTCAGGATTATATGATGGATGTATTAAAAGAGACACAGCATCTTGTCACATGGGAAGCTTGCTTATGGTTGAAACAAGCACCTTAAGGTTCAAGCTTGTCAAATTTTCTGGGGTCATTAATGAATAACCACTAGGTGAAACGTAATCTGTTAACCCAGAATCTCACTCAGTGTTTTAACTAATTATTGATATTATATCAAGTTGAAAAAGTGCGTCATATGAACTCCATCTCTAAAAATTAATCCCATGTTATTTGTATGACCCAAAAGAGCCTTATTAAGCTCCACTTTCATAGGCCTGAGAGAATGTAATCACCACCCAATTTACATCAAGGATCAAATGCATAAAATGCCATCCACATGCATTAAGATAAGTACCAGTATTTGTGCAAAAAAGGACTAAATGTACATGGTCATGATTACCTGTTTATAGTATACATTTTAGAGGGTATAGGAAAGTATCAATGAGTGATTTAATGATTATGGGCACTTCAGGTAACTTCATGACTTATGAATGGTGAAAGATCTGTACCTTACAATCACACCAGGTCAAACTTTTAAGTAGTTTAACATATCTAATGGTTACCATTCCTTTTTGCAACCCTTTGAAATTAAGCTCATGAGCACAAATTATGGATTAGTTCTTGAACATACTTGGCCTCTATCCCATGATCCTGAGGGTAGGTTGGTGATGCCAACGATGGGAAACCACTGACTTAATCATAAAATATTGGCTTTTACCTCAAACCATAGTTTAAATGAGCTCTTTTTACTTTCCACTTTTGCAGAATGGAACATAGTAGCAGAAACAGTTGATTAAATTCTCTACTGATGCCAACCTTGAGTTACCTTCTCCGCCTCAAGTCCAATACCTATATATGAGTTTATGATGTCAATGTCACCAATTGATTATCAAAGCTATGAGGGACTGGTGTACTGATAACCTGGTTTGGGGAAGATAGCCATGAGATATCATAGACAAGGCTTTAAATCCATTATATAAAAGGTCATTAGTTGCGTCCAAAGATAAAAATTGGTGGGTAGTCTGGTTGAGTGTTGCAAAATTATAAATGTAGCAGGGAAACGTGGAGGGAGCTTCTTGAAATTTGGGGTGGTAGATCAGGATTGATAACACTTTGTGAAAATTCTGGGAACTTGATGGCTACTCAAAGGAACACCAATTGTTAAATTTGGGGAAGCTTTGCACCCAAGTACAATTTTAGATTGAGCGCCATATTTGACTCTGAAACTATCTCTTATAGCTCCTTTAGCTCCCTTGATTTTCTTGCACAGGATTTTTATATGTGCAATAAATATTTGTTGATATTTAAACTGATAAAAATGTGAGTGATTTATAATAGTATGGTGGCTAGTATCAAGTTGAGCATCTCATGACCAATTATTCATCCTGCTCAGGATCCTTCTTGAAACAGGAAAATCAATATTACTTCAACCCATTGGTAAAGGTACTAAATAATTTCTCCAGATAACAAGTGAATTCACCTCTCTTCAACTTCTCTTCTGAAGTTGGCAACTTCTAGATAACAACAAAATTAACCTACTGGCATCAGATTCAAAGAACTGAGGGAACTTCTACTCATAAGAATTGACTCCTAATTCTGACTTAAAGTCTCTTTTAAACTTATCTGATAATTATAGTTCAGTGGCCTTCTTGATGAAATTCATTTCCTCCTTCTTGTAGAACTTAGCCTAGGATTAGGCTCAGAGGTTTTCTCTTGACGCAGAGTTCACGGAGAACTTGAAGTAATATTTAGCCCAAGGATATCTGATCCTTCTACTTTAATTCCAAGAGTACTCAAAAGTACAACAAATGTATAATAAACTCAAATTATCTACAAAAATCTTATTTATTAAATAAGATTTTAAAAGAATATATAGGTAATACAACGCTCAAATATTCAGTTGGCTCCCTAATTGGGAATGGCAGCTGTTGCCAATAAATTCACCCTCTAGGGTATCATGAAACGACGATCATCCTCATCAGCTCAGTAAGGTTCTCTCCCTACTCAAAATGTGACTCTCTTTGGTTGAAAAGAATAACGTATCCTAGCTTCTTTGTTCAACCCCAATGATTTACCCTTATCAGGTTAAAAAACTGCTTAAGTAATGGGACACTTACCCATAATGAGAAGGTCATGATACCCAAAAAGGTTAAATCACCAGTTGCTATTGCAGGCTGCATCACTCGCCTAGCAACTCATAAATTCCCCAAGTCAATTGGTGATAAAACCTAATCAACTCCTACAACCCAAATTTAATTATCAATACTAAAATTAACAACTTAATTGCTTGTTTATTGTTGGGGACAATACCTGACAAAACATTATTGATTCAATGGATCAAAACCCAGGGTATTATTAAATATCTGTTTGAGAAAATTTGCCAAACAATAGCCACTGTATATATAATAATAACTCACATATCCACTAGTGGGATGAATCCCCTCGTGGACAAGCAGATGTATAATCCTGGTCAGACGGCATATTATGGCCATATGAAATCCCAACGCACTTCTATAAATAACTTAGTTATTAATTGCATTTCAAAGATAGTTTCTAGTGGCCACAATAGTTAATAGTATGAATGCCTTAGATTAAAATCTTTTCATCTTCTTGGACTTACTTTATATTTATATTTTTATGAGTGGTACTGTTCTTCTTCTGAGTTTTTGAATTTACTGCCTGCACATTATTGCAAAAGTAATAGGAATTATCTCAATATAATTGCAGTTATGCTTTGGTATACAATTTTTTGTGATACTTACCCAGATATTTTCTGATTTATGGCAGATATTACTTCACTGCACAGTTCATCAATAAGTTAGGTTATTTATGGGGTTTCTAATATTATTCTCATATCAGGCTTTGCCGTGACAGCAGTACTCTAAGTTTGTCTTGGACTTCCATCTAACAAATGATACTAAAGCCTAATTGCCTGTTGTACCAATACACAGCTGCAGAGGATCAAGCTTGATTTAGAATAAAAATATAATGATCAAAGGTGGTGATTATAAAATTTTCATATATCATCAACCAATGGTGTTTGCACAGAATTCAGATGGTAATTTGTAGTCCTGCGTTAGTTATGGGCACTTTAATAATGTCAATATCCATATCCCTTATCATCTCCCTTAAAAAGAAGTTATTTTAAAAGCAATTGCCAATTTCAAGGTTTCTCAAAGCTAGATAAGGTAAACACTTTTTAGCAATTTTAGCTGAAAAAAGACTATGAATGGCTTACTGCAATATGCACGTGGTAAGAATAAGTTTCAATAAAAGTGATGTCATTTGGTCTTAAGAACTCTTTTTAACTTCCAAAGCTAAATTGACCATGCACTTGCCGACCTGAGGTAAACTTATCAGTGTCCTAATTCAATGATATTAATTCACTCTCTTGATGACAAACAACATCCCAAGAATATGATGGCGTTAGTTGCAGAACTTAAAAATTCTGGTCTTCACACAAGCCGTCCACACGCATGTTTTACTAAGATAAGGTACAATTCCTAGGTAATTTGTAGTAATTTTTGGATACACCAACGCCTCTCAAAAACCATAAACTATTAATTCTTAGTCCCTCGCAACAATGTACAATTGATTTCATAGCTCTTGTTTAAATAAATTCTTAGAGAAGTTCTTACTCTTTATTTTAAAATTTTCCCATATACATCTTTTTTTTAGTACTAGATGGTCCCAACCCAATTTCCCATATACATCAAGACAGGAAAGTTCCCTATACTTGGACGCCTAAATGCATCGGGTATTAGATGCCATTAAACAGATCTTTGCCACTCCCCATCATTGTGCTATTGTTAAAAAAAGAAACCCTTTATCATAGCATGTAACTACTTAAAAATGACTGTAGGCGCTGTTTTGTTGCATGATCATGAGGGTTACAAGCACACAGTTGTATATTTCTCCCAAAACCAGCTTTATGGAAAGCGCACGGGCAATCACAACTATGGACTAGAAGCAGTTTTATGGTTACTTATTCATTGGTGGTATCCTTTGCAAAATGCAAAAAAACCATTGCCATGTGAACTAATCATAAGTCCTTTTTATAATTTTTAACCCCAAAACTGTCTCATTAATAGTCCAGAACAAAACACAACTTATTCATTTAACTTGAAGTATGAGTTTGCTTGCAGGTCCCTGCATACTTACCAACATCCTAAGTTTTAATCCCTTATGGGATCAGAGCTAATAGAAGATTCAGAGTTGGTCATGGTGATTCCATTTGAATTTATATTGACACATCTGCCCCCTGCTATTGCCGCTGTTGCCTTTAACTCCCTAAGCTAAACTATACTATCTACCAATAGTGTCAGTAGAGCCTATATATAGCTATCCAAATGTTGAGGGTAGCTGGGAATTCAAATACCAAGTTAATGAAAGTGAATTCATAAATTGATATCCTGGTCAAAGATTTGGGTGTTAATACTGAATGTTGTGGCAATCAGTATAAGGTGAACAAAAAGACAGATCTAGTAACTCATTTATGGTGCTAGATTTGAAAAGAACCAAATATTAAGGATGTTATCAGTTAGATAAAAATTGATTGCTTCTCAACAAAATTACTATTGAAAAGACAATAAATGAGAGAGTTTATTGAAGATGATATTTTTAGCGTTTATAGGAAATGTGTACCAACCCATATTTGAAGCTGATAATGTTATTAAGGAATTAGGCCTAAGTATTTTTGGTGTTATTAATGTTGGTAATGTGACCATCTAATTTTAATTACTAAAGTTGAAGATCATAGTCTATATATTTTAAATTTTAGATAATGAATATCTGTTATAGGTTTAAACTTTATGTAGCTTTTGGGAAAATTCTACAAACTTTATGAAATGTGAAAAAAAGTCAACAGTTGAGGTTTTTTTACTTATATACTAACATAATGGTGGTGCTTTTCTTTCTCATAACAATCACTTTAGTTACTAAAATTTGATTTGAACAACAAATTTGGATAATCACACACAGGAGAGATGGGCGACTTTATCAATAAAAAATAATACAACATGGGCAAGCGTCGTGGCGAGTGGTGCACCTAACGGTGCAACTAAGGGCAAGAAACGCCCTGGAGGGGGACCAGGAACCCAATCCGCAAAGAAATTGCAAACTCAGACACCATCTGGGTTTATGGTATTCACTGTAAAGCACGCGCAATATATGTACATTCAGTTCAACCAACCCTTGTCAAAGGTGGAGCATGGGATCAGACTCTTCCTTGGGGATGAGTAACTGACCCTGTGGGAGAAAACATGTGAGGCACAGCCCTCACTTTTCCCTCACGCGGTGTACATAGCCACCAACAACATGGGCCACAGCTGGATTAATATTGGTTTTGAAACAGCTGATGAAGCCAATACCACAGCAAAAGTCTGTGTGGAAATTGCCCTCCCCAAGGGCAAAAAAATTGTGCACACCGCGCGCACCAGATGGAACAAAGTGAAAACTTTGTGCATCTCTTTTGACTCACTCCCCACCAACCTTCCTCGTAAGGTGATCGAGGAGGAGCTCCACAAAAGTCTCATGGCCTACAGAGAAATTCAGCAACTCAAATTACAGTGATTTCACCTGATGCCCAACCTATGCATGGGCAAAGCTATTGCTGTAATCAACCCCTTCCCAGAAGTGGAAGAGGACTTATCCAGAATTCCCCACACAGCAGAGTTTCACTTTGTAGATGGGGGACAGTCATCCGCATTCTGAGTTACACCAGAACGCGCACCACCTATATGCAACCACTGCGGTTCATTGGGACACAAGGAACAGACATGCCCCGTGAAGGAGGGCTTAATGGAAGCAGACTACTGTGAGGAAGCCATGGACAAAAGTAATGAAAACTTCGCCAGAATGACCGATGGCCACCACCCATTCCGCTGGGGTGAAGATGGACTTTACTCCATCATGGACCCAGCTAAACATAAACAACGCAAAGTGGCACAAAAAGCCTGCAAGCGAGCAGCAGCCGAGGTGGCAGCACATACAGAATCATCCATCAACCCTGGATAAATTCAAGAGGATATTTTGGATATACACTGAGCCAACCAATCCAAACAATATGCCCAGGTTGAAAATTCTCACAGTAACTCAACAGAGTCACCAAGCGACATCAATCATGCACACTTTGAGGAACAATTCAGCTGCAATATGGGCGAAAATGCGGTGCACAATTCTCCAAATTTGAACCCCAAAATTACAGAACCCAATCAGCACCCCGCATTGAACCATCATGAGATATATGCGGGAAAAGATAACACAAATTCCAAAAAATGCAATTCCCACGAAAAATTGAGTCAGATCAAGGGAACTGACATTGTCATTGAGAGAGTTGGAGTACAGACGCAGAGCATGGCCAAAATGAGCCATGGTGGGTTAGGGCCAGAGGGCCCTCCCAACCACTCCTGAGGCGCTGCAGGCACCTCAGTATCAATAGGGATGCTAAACATCGCGGGAGCCAGGGCTCAAATTTCCCAAGCCAAAAAGCTGGACTTCCTGTGAAAAACCCCTTGTAGACATCTTGGTCATCCAAGAAACCCACTATATACAAGGGGAAGAAGGATCCTGGTCAGCCAGGGTCTCACCATCACAATCGGTATAGACATCTCAAGTGGGGTGATCATCCAAAATAATAAAAAATTAAAAATTACAAACTCCTTGTCATACCTTCATGGCCGCATCCTGGTAGCAACAATCACATGCCAAGAGGAAACTATCTTTATAGCATGCATCTATGCTCTGTGCACCGCAGCCAAGAGAAAACAATTTCTCAAAACCATTCCAACACTCACCCTCCCACCAGATACCATCTTGTTGGGTGACTTTAACTGCTGGGATAGCCCTGACATGGACCAATGGATGAACCCCAGCGGGATACCCACTGTGACACATCAAATTCCGCACAATGAAGGCATCCCTTGGCCTACAGGATGCCCTCCCCCCAGATCATCACTCCTTCCCCACATGACATGGCCCAACATATGCGAGGGAGCGCTCATATCAATGAGCTGCATTGATCACATCCTTATTCTGCAAACCCAACGATCAAGAATTTCCAAATTTACAACAAAAAAAGTCAATTTTTCTGACCACTGACTTGTTTCAGTGCAGGTATTGCCAACCCAAACCTATGCACAGGTGTCGCCCTGGAGAAAGCTACACCCAGAAAACATAAAATTACCCAAAATATCAACTGGGTTGAACATGAGGCCATGAACCAAGAACTCACAGCCCCATTCACATCGGATTCTATTGTAACATGGGCAAATCTCAAAAAGGAACTAATCAACAATACCCAACATCTCGCATCACATAAGTACACCGCCAATACAGCCACAATCAGGCGTACCTTGGCAGAACTGGACCACCTCAAGCTTAACACCCCTAAAATCCAGTTATAGCCCCAACTGGGGATGCAAATGGGCGGATATATCTGCCCAACTGGAAACTCTCAGCTTAGAGCACCAACACAGAATCAAAGTATTGAACAAAGCTAAGTCCATAAAGGAAGTAAACATGTTCAAAATATTTCTTCCAACAATTCCACTCCCACGGCAACCAGCCTGCATGCACACAGGTCTGCAAGACCGATGGAACTGTGGCAACTGACCCTGAGGAGGTCAAGGTGGAAGTACACCGCTATTAATCTGAATTATACTGTGATACGCTGACAGACCCACAAAAAATCACAAAATTTATACAAACCACTGGAATACAAAGCACACCGCCAGACTACAATATTCTAAATCTAATTACATGGGAGGAGCTTTAGGATACAATTCGCGGTGCACCATGTAGGAAATACCCAGGGCCTGATGGGGTACTCTATGATTTTACAAAAAATATTTTTTAACAAATTGCCCCCCTCCTATTGGCGTCTATGAACCAGTGCTTGCTGGAAACACGTCTCCTACTTGGTGGCCATGAATCATTTGTCATGACCTTATATAAAAAGGGTGACAAATTGGACCTGGCCAACTGGCGTCCAATCGCACTCTTTAATACTGACACAAAAATTCTAACAAAAATTCTAGCAGCCAGATTAGGCGCAATTGCCTCTGACGTCCTGTCACCCAACCAGTTTGGGTTTATACCAGGGAGCTCAATCTGGAACAACATATACCCCATTGCAAACATATGTCAGTCCAAAGCAACTGGAGCCCTGATCTTCTTAGAACAGGAAAAGGCATATGACCGCGTTAATTGGCCATACCTAAAGGAATGCCTACACGCTTTCAAACTCCCGCCCAGATTCATAAACTGGGTGATGCTCCTTACAGAATCTGCAACCCTGGCTGTATGCGGCCCTGGCTTCCTAACTAACAAGATCACACCACACAGAGGGCTCAAACAAGGGGATCCCCTCAGCCCACTGCTGTATAATTTCAGTTTTGAATACTCCTCCGCCATAACTGACTCACGCCTCATGGGCATAACTGCACAAGGCCAGCCAACAGTCAAGATACTGGACTTTGCGGATAACTGCGTGGCAGGTATAGCTAACAACAATGATGCCCGACAGCTGAAATGCAACCTAGAGGAATACTCCATGGTGAGCAACGCATCGCTCAACAAAATGAAAACAGAAATCATTCTCTTAGGCAAGTACACTAACAACTAGGCTACAACACCAGAGCCTCATACCCCCATATGAAGGAAAAACCCACTCATCTTACCTTTTGCATCACCTCCCACCACCACTCCTGTCCGCCACCTTGGGATATGGCTGAAAACAGGGGGATATGCCAATGAGACAATGGAAAGCAACCTAATACATTGGGTATCCAACCGCGCAGCCTCCCTCAAGTGAAGATCCCCAGGACTAATGGGGCGAGTAAGAGTTGCTAACTCACTCATCCTCCCAATACTATGGTACCCTGCCCACGCGATCACCTTCTCACCCACCTTTATAACTTCAATCCGCGCGCTCATCCAGGGCTGGCTGTGGCCCAGAACCCATCCTCTTATACGGATGGAAACACTCTTTGGCCCATGCTTAAGCGTAGGCATGGGACTATTAGATTTTGAGAGCCACGCCAACCGCATCCTGGGTACCTGGATAAAGGAAGTCCTTGCCCCAGACCTCCTGCAACAACACTGGTCCAGGGCAGCGAGGACTAACTTCTCTAGGCGCTCAAATTAACCAACCCACATAGCCCACCCAGACTACTATCATACCTTGCTAAACACCCTACTGCAACGGGCCCGCATGGGACCCCCCCTCACTTCAAACGCATCCTCCAAACCATCCGCCGCATGGGATGGACCATAGAGAACAATGGCACTTTGCAAGGAAGGGGACGACCCAGCCCCCACTTTAAATTAAGAAATCCAGAAAAACACCCCCAGAGAGACATGCTTGATATGACCCCAACCATTGCTAAAATTGAATACCTAGATGCGTTGGACATCCCCTATGACTTAGCCACACAGAAGGCAGTATGGAGAATGACGCACCACCCACTCCTACAGCCAAGGGTAAGAGCCAACGCCTGGCGCTGTCTGAGAAGGACCTATAGGTTGGCGGACTGATTCAATTCCCTCCACGCAACCTGCGCAGTATGTGGAGGGAGAGTTCCCTACATCACCGCCTAGAAACATGCCCCCCAACCAAAGCCATATGACGGGAAGTTGCGCGCCTGCTTAAGCTCCAAGACGAGCAGGAATTATCTATCTCAAAGAGCCTCTTCGTGATCCAGCTCAAGTCACCAATCTCATCTACCCTCCGCTCCCTAATGATACCCATTGCAATGTGGACAATCCACACCATTACTTTAGATGCGTTCAGGGGCACGGTCCCACCATCCATGGGGTTATCAAAAGGTTCCACGTCCACTTACTGGAGCACTTCCAAGCATGGCTCTATGGATATATGAGGCCAAGGCAACAGGCGCTCATAGAATCGTGGTTCCCACTTTGGTTCCTTTGCACAGACCCCTTTCTTCACACCTGCTCCATAGCGGGGGAAACCCCCTTGGAGTAGCGCGCCAACTCCCCCATACCTGGAAGTCCCACTGGCAACAGGGGTAACCTGAGTACCCTGGGGTGCCCAATTTTATATATCTTTGTTTTCCACACATATTTGGTAATGCCTGTCCCCTGGTCAGCTTGCCTCAGTTAAATAAAAAATCATTGAGTATGTGACTTAACTTATTCTCTCGCGCCACTAGCTTTTAAATTTTAATTAAAATTGAATCAGTCAAATCAAGCAAATTAGTTAATAAATTTTAAATTTAATTTGATGTCAAGTTGCCAGCAGCCAACATCTGAGTTGCCTGCTTTGGCACTGGCTGCTGTTCCCACCTGGGGAAGCAGGCCAGCACCATTGAGCATCTTTTGCTTGGCACCTAAACAGTCATGGGTAGGGTCCAGCTCCCCCAATTTGGTGGGGCGATTTGTCCCACCGAAGGACCTCACCAACCATCTGGAACAAACCCAGGTGGTGCCGCGAAGCCCCCTGGTGCTCCCTCAAAGCAACATGCACTTCAGCCTTCACATCAAGAATGGAGCATTATTCCCATATGCAGACAAAATAATCATCAAAGAAGTTTTGGCAGTGATGAAGCCCGCGGGCTTCATCAATTTTCACCCCTATAATGGGTACTTCAATTTAGGCTTCACTAGTGAAGCTGATGCAGCAATGGTGGCAACCATACCGCTTTTATTTAAACAAACACCTCTGCCTACCACTCGAACCCATTTGCCCACTGACACCACTCTCATGGTGCAGTTTGTAGGTTTACCCACCAACCTCCCTCCTGCTGTGCTCCACCAAGAATTGGTGGAAGGGTTGGCCATTTATGGCTCAGACCCAGTTTTGCAGTTTGTGGTTCCTAATGGGGCCAACCACCTTGCCAGTTCCTGAGCATTTGCTATAATTTGGCCTTCTGAGCGCAGAATCACTCAGTTGATTCCGCCTCAAACTTTTCTAGAATCTGCACCTGACTACTATTTTTGGGCCCACGTTGAAGGCAGGCGGGCAGTTTGCCCTTCTTGTTTCAGGGTAAATCATACTAAAAAAGTGCCCCACCATTATGGAGGTCAGGGCCTCAGCCCTCACCTCCTCAGCTACTGCCAGCTTTTCAGCTTCTTTAGCTGAAATTTTTGTGTGGGGAGCAATTCTCCCTCCCCTCCCTCGAAGCCAGTGGGTGTGGTTAATTCAAAATCAGCCAATCAAAATTTGACAACCTGTAAGCCTAAACAAACTGTCTCAGCTCAGTTGGCGCCAAAAGCTTAATTTTTTAAAATTTGAAAACTTACCTCTTTCCAACCAAACATCTTCTGTCGCTGGGCCAATCATGCCTGATCTAAATCCTTTTGATGTTCTCAACTGGGTCGATGAGAATGATAATCCACATGGTTTAGAACTGGTGTTCAAACGGGAGAGTTTTAAATTCTTCCTTTGAATCAGCTTCTCAGCATTGATTCAGCCCAAAAAAAGGCTGTCCAAAATATAAACCACTTTTTGAGATGGCAACCAAAGCGGCAGCTGCACCTAACAATACCCTGTTGCAATGTAGTATTCAATCTACGTTAGGCCCTTTTAAACGGTTTCCCTGGGCCAAAATTCCCTGATAATTTCCCCTTTGCAGCAAAACAAGAAATTATTGTTATGGGCCACAAGGCCATTGAATCATCTATGCAAGCTGCTCAAATGTGTGGCTTTAACAGTGGTAAATTCACTAAAAAAACTAATTTTGCCCAATTGCCAAGTTTCCTCCTGCGTGTAAAGAATAACTTGACTGAGTATATTGATGCAATGAATACAGCAGATAATATTGATGAGCCTAATATAACTCTTTTTAATCTCCAACCACATTCAGGTGATACGCCTACTCCATTCCTATCTGCACTTGCACGTTCCCTCAAACACCTAATTCGCCCCCTTCCCCCTCATCTATGTTAGGCTAGGGGAACCTAGTCTAGCGTGCTAGAGGCTAAATTGGGTTTTTTTAACATATTTTGCTTCTTTATTATCCTGCTTTTTAATTTTGTGTCGGCAAGAAGGGTCCCCAGGTCCCCTTGCCTTGAATAAATAAACAATAATAATGATAATAAAAATAGATGCACTTTAATAGCAAAAAAGCAATCTACTGTGATAGGCCTTTTCTTTCTGCTAACTATCACTTTTGAGCGAAATTTAACAAAAGTAAATTTAGCCCATGCCACCTGGCTACGTCCAATGTACACTGATGTCCTCAGATACACTTCCTGCTACCCCAGTGTGGGACAGCAGTGATCCACCACCTATAATTTTCCGCTTTGTAGGGAAATGCATTTGAATGGGCTCAAATAGTCCTCCACACTCTTCTAGTTGATTTGTCTCAACATGAAAGTTAGTGCTTCACCTTGCACGCATCCACCTAATCTTCACCCATCCTCTTTCCCTCCCTTGCTCCATCACTTGATTTTGCCTCCATGTCAACTATGAGCAAATATTCCCACATGCTGATAAAGCAATAATCAAACTTGCCACCACTGCCTTCACACTGGCTGGCTTTAAGAATTTCTGACTTTCAAGGGTTAATTTGATATTGGCTTCCAAATAAACGAGGACGCTGCAGTAGTGGCGTTAGCTCCTTTAATTTATAAAAATACCCCCATCTTACTACCCATACTAGTCTCAATGCTGACATCACACTGGTAGTGTCATTTGCAAACCTCCCTTCACATCTCTCGACCCAAATTTTGTATGAAGAATTGCTGGGGCTTTTGGCTTATGGCACTCAACCCAACCTCATCTTCACACCCTCTGGTGTAGAGAGCCTTGCTGCCCTTGCGCCACTGCATCTATCACCACACATCATTCCGCCATTGCCCAACAAATCCCCCATGTGTTCACATCACTGCAGCACCGGATCATTTTTTGGGCTCAAATTAACAACAATTGTCAGATTTATCCCCTCTGGTTTTAAGTTAGACCACACTAAAAATTATTATCCACATGCTACTACAATGGTTACTTTTTTATCCCTTTTCAACTGCGTCTAAATGAGGTGTTTTGTTGCCAATTCTGACCCAACATACTCGCTCACTGGGCCAGCTTAGGAAACCTGCACCCACCAAAACCTACAGCCAAACTCACCAACCTAGATTCAACCCAAACAATCAGAATCAGGTTTGGACCACTGTTTGCACCCAAGCAACTCCCCATTAGCCTACTACCTCCTACCCCAATTCTGCCTCCACCATTATAAAAACAAAATCCTTGGGCGCTATTGGATAAGGTTGACCAATCAGGTGCTATTGTCATATATGAGGCTGATGAATCAGATGATAATGCCCAAGAAGGCTACAACTTGGCTGAATTTCTTAAGTCTAATTTTGACAAACCTCTCCCACACAAAACTTATGCCCCTAAAACCAATGCAAATTTCTTCCAAAGTAACCACCAGCTTGCCTTAGCAGCAGTGGCCTCATCCCTTTGTTATCACTACTGCAAAGCAACAAAAAAATCTGATAATGATTAAATTTCTTTCTGATCACACTTAACTTCCCCCTGATTTTCCTGAATAAGCGCTGGCCAAAATCACAAAAATTGTGTGAAGCCGCCATCAACACGACCTTTCATGTTGCTAAGCTAGCAACGTTCACTCCTAAAACTGTGATCACCCAGTAAAATATTGCCAGTTTTGCCCTACTCCTATGATGCCCGCCTTCAAGCTGAACATCATGTTGCGGAGTTATTAGATGTTATCTTCTAGGATCTTATTGAGATATCAATACTTTTGTATCACACATTGACCCACACCATGAAGACGCCCCAACGTCCATGCTCTTAGCTTTAGTTCACTTCTACAACTCTATTACTACTGCCAAAGACGATGTGTCTGAGGATGATCTGCCTGACCCTTCCTCCCCCTCTTCCATGGTGGGCTAGCAGTTCTCCGCTCCATATCTGGTTGGAGGATTTTGGTTTATTTTGTTGTTTATTTTGTTTTATCTCCTTTAAGTTGTGTTTGCTATTTGAGCATTGGTAATGACCATAGCCTGGTCAGTGTACCTTAAATAAAATTTAACAGCAAAAAGCAAATATTTAATTTATACACTTGCATCCCATACCATGACTATCTTTGTCGCTGTCAACCTTCTCTAGATTCTCCCCATGATAACCACTGATGGAACGCCCTCTTTTTCAATTTCCCCCTATGTGGCGTGGATGTTTTGGCTGCACTAGGCACCTTAACTTCTTCTTTCATGGAGAAGACTTGCTTTTGGGAGAGGGATGCTTCATCACCAATGCAGGGGATGAACAGCTCTCAGGAGGGGGAGCCTTTACAGATGGTTTGATGGATGAACAAGAACTAGGAGCCCACGGGCCAGGACAACAAAAAGGCTGAACTATTGTACATCAATTGAGTCAGATGCGCTCCTGTGAAACCAGGAGAAGACCCTGCTACTATAGTTACTGACTACCATGAGATAAAAAGTCATAAGCTATGAATGGGGGACAATGCAGTAGATAACGAGAAGGAAGTTTTGTCTCTAAATGTAGAAAAGATTCGCCTAACGCCAGACAATCAACCAAGAAGTCATCCAAGCTGGGATAGATTACAGAAGGAACATAGCGAAGAAATAGGAAGACTGCCAAAGCCATTAAACAGCTTCTCCGATCAATACACCCCAGGACGAGGCTCAACAAACAAAAGGAAGCAACCCTTGTTACCATTTAGGGACATTAATGGAAAATTATTCTCTTGATTGCCTGCATCTATGTCCCAGAGTTCAGCAGACATCCTGGCACACATACAGATGAGGCGATTAACTTGGAAATTCAATTTATGAGATGAAGTGTCCCATAACATGAGGGGTATTCCTGAGCCATCTAAGAAGGACTCAGCGTTTGATTGGTGTCAGACAATTGCCTGTCCACTTAATGGAAAAGAATGTTTTGGGTGCAAATAGTCCCAATGATGGAGAAGTCCACCCCTGAACCAACTCTAATTTGATGCTTGTCAGACAATGACCTGTTCAAGCTTATAATGATAAGGTTTTTGGTTTTAAATATGGATATAATTTTCCAAAAGACCCTGGTCAATTCCCGGTGGAACCCCTCAAATTGGGGTAACACTTTTACTACTATTTTTAAGGCAAATAGCATGAGTTCAAGTAAGCAAATATTACTGACTTTGTGGCAATATTAGTGGAGTCCATTGGTGGTTTCTCCCCGGCCACCTTCCAATTTAATTCAAGCACCTATGCTGTGAACACCTTATTTTATAGCCTTGAAGGGGTCTCACAAGGTGCAACTATTTTCCGCCAAGGTGATTGGCTCAAATATATACAATCTTTGACTCACGAAAATGTCATACCTACTCTTGACCCTCCATTGGCCGTTCCATTAAAGCAAGCTGAGATTTGAGAGCTCCAATAGGTCAAATGACCATATTTACTATTTAGGCTCAAAACTTATAATGAATTGATGCCTATCACACTTCAAGCCCTGAGTCAGTTTAAATACCAAGCAGTGAGATTGATAGAGGGTTTGCTTTTATTTCCCCCTGTGTCACTTTAATAAGAGAATCATAAAAAGTACCAGATTTTCACCGTTATTTAAAGTTCCACCTTTTTAATAGCAAGTGGATAGAAACCCCCTAAAATTTATTTATATCAGCAGTAGAGAGTGTAACTTCCCCTATGATTAATTGTTGTAATTTAGGTGCCAAATGCACCAGCGAGCAGTGAAAACCCTAAATAACAATTATAAAGGGTGATAAATTAAGCTCCACTCCAGGCAATGACCACCAGCTGGTGGCAACTCCAAGTAAGTGAAAAAGTTTGCCATGAAAAGTACTGACTCTGGAAATGATAGTCTATTGATATTCATCATTTTTTGCAACTGAGGCATGATGCTACTGAAGGAGGCTCACCAGAATATTAGGTATCTGATGAACTCTTGAACTAGTTCCTCTCAGAAATGGGTGACTTGAACGTCCACTACAGGAGCATTATCTACATTGGGGATATCAGGTAATAGGTTAGGGTTCAACTTTTAAGTATTGTCATCACACCATTAATCTAAGAAATAAGGCGCTGTGCAGGGCAGCATTGCATTGATGTGGGCCCCAACATTTTTTTGATAATCACTAGTGAAAAAAAGGTGGCGCCACCAGCATATTACTTTTTCATTCAAAGTGGGGAGATTCCAGAAAGTTGATTTGATCAAGAAATAAGCTTTATCTTTTTATATGGTAACAGGAGGTAGCCTCAGCTCCTCTGCAATGCCTCTCAGTTTTTTGGTGTTTTGTAGTTGGAGTTTATTGGAAGAGTCTGTCCCATGGTCAGCCTTCCCCAAATAAACTTAAATTTAAAGATTTTATAATTTATCTATTACTATATTAATTACTTTAAATCGGTGTATCCCCCCTGTAGGTTGGAACCAAGTAGTGCTAAAAAAACTATAGTAATCATTTGCCAAATTAGGTAGCAAAACTACTTAAATTTATTCTATTAGAATTGAGGCATGGCGATCAATTGCCGCCATTTACAAAATCTGGCAGAAGATTTAGATAGTATATACACTTCCACCAGAAATTTCGTTAACAAAGTAAATATGGAGAAATATCTGTTAGGTCAAGAAATTCAGACTCAGAGGCAAGAGAAATTTCTTTCCATTTGGAGTAACTTTTGAGTGATTTTATTTGAAATAAAAGTAAAAACACCTACTAGCCTAAGCCACCTCCCTGTTTGCTCCCTGATGATCTGAGATTCTCCGCCAGCTGCTTTTGTATGGGGCAGCGGTGAAACCCCACCCAGCGTTTTCCGTCTAACAAGGAAAACACGCTCAGACTGACTTGACCAGTCCCCCTAAATCATCAGGTTAGTTCATTCAGCCCAAGGATCTCGCCATCCACCTGGCACGTGACCAGGCACTGCCTCACAGCCCACTCTTTCTCCCCTGATCCCAGCTGCGTTTCAGCCTTTGGGTAATATATGGGAAATTATTCCCATACAAAGAAAAAGCCATTATCAACTTGGCCCAGGCTGTGATGCTGCCAGCTGAGTTCATAGATTTCCTCCATCATAAAGGGTATCTTGATCTAGGCTTCACATGCAAATCTGATGCCGCCACTGCAGCCACCATACCCCTGGTTTTCCAGGGCACCTCTATCCCTGCATCATGCTCCCGGCTCCCCACTGACACCACCATGGTGGTTCAGTTTGTGGGGTTGCCCACTCACATTCCCCCTGTGGTGCTCCATCAGGAGTTGATGGAAGGTTTGGTAGCGTAAGGCTCTAATCCCATCCTTCAGTTTGTGGTCCCCAATTGGGGCCACTTGCCTCGCTGGGCCTCAGGCATTTGCCACAATTAGCCAAAATTTTATAGTATCACTTTGTCAATTCCCCAATGCGCCAGCATTCACTCAGCCCCTGACCACCTATTCTGGGCCCGCGTCAAGGGTGGGAAAACCATCTGTCCATCCTGCTTCAAGTTAGACCACTCAAAGTTAAATGCCCCTCTCTTGATGCTTTTGTCGGACCTGTATTGTCTCCATATGGTCCCCACTTGGGCCAAGACACTATGGCTTTCTAGTTTGGGGTACAATCCTTCCCCCTGTCGGGAAGTTGATATGACTGGACAATATGCTACCCATGCTAGTGGATTGCAGTGGGAATCGAGATGAGTCTTAAGAGAGACAGTAAAGTTATATGGATGATAATTGATCAAAACGTCAACCATTTGGAAAATTGAGGGGAATTACACTAAGATTTGATATAAATGAGAACACTTAGAAAAGAGAAAATAAATAGAAGACTACCAAGCCAAGGATGGATCCATATTGGGGAACTGAGATTTAAAAAATCATATGGAGGACTAAAGAGGAGGACTTTTCCTGTGATTAGGTTGTTGCAGATAAGTCTGAGATTAATATAAAGATAAATAAAGGTTGAATAAGGGGCGATTTCTCCATATATAGTTTATTGAGTTTTATTAAAGTCAGCTATCTTCATATCATCTGATTTGGTTGCTCAGTGGTTAATACCCTGTGCAAACCAACTTGGCGGAATCAAGCCTTTACGCCGAGAATTAATAGTGGTACTCACTTTAGGGGTCCACTGGTCAACTGTAGTTCTTTGATGCTAGGATAAAATGATGAGCCCTCATTCATTATGACAAATTTTTGATCGGATTCCATGTGCGTTATGCTGAAGAAGCATGGGAGGCACCTAATAATGAACCAGTATTATTTACTGTAACTGAACCAGGTGATGATGAAGTTATGATCAATCTGCAATTATAAAATTGTTCTTAACTGATGGATGACCAACAAGGATGCTCCACAAATGTGACCCCTCAGCAGCTGCAGGATATTATGGAGTGGCTGTTGCGCAGGTA
>JAKSZP010004576.1:0-48728 GCA_022478985.1 Massospora cicadina
AGTCTTAACCAACAAGAATCTCGCTGAAACTATCTCAGTAGTTTCCACCCCTGCGACCAGAACCCCTGGGTCCAAAATCTATTCAGTGTGGTTTGCTGTTGGGATACTCCTAACCCTGACATTTCACCACCATTTTGTGGTATCCTATTTCCCGACTCCATATCAAGTCATATGGTCGGCAATGCCTCTGGCATTCTGGCTTGCTTTCTGGATGCTTACGCATCCTGACTGGTAGGCCGTTCTAAACTTCTTCTGCCGTTTCCATGACAGTGACCAACTGCAGAGGGATTGTGATGAGCTTGGATAACTGTGGCTCAGAGGAGGTAGAACCCACAACCACGATCTAAAATGGATATGCCCCTTGGCCAGAGAATAAAGGGAATGCTTGGAAGTTGGAAGTGACAACCACTCTAAAAGTTCCACCCCTTCCACAAATGCCATCTGAGCTGCTATGACCCGCAAAACTAAAGGCGTATCTGTATCTAAATCTGCTACTAAAACCATGGGAGGAATAATGACCAATTCTTGAGTTGGCGGGATACCCTGACAAGATTCACCTCATTTGATCAGCTGGGCAAAGTGCAGGATTGCGGATCAAAAAGTCAGTAAGTACATTTAATGCTCCATTCAAAAACCCATACTTGAAATTTAAAGCTGCACAAGATTTGGTTGGTTCAGGGCTACTGGTGCGCCAACTTCTGTGGCTTGCGGGAATATAGGAAGCTTTGTGGTCTGTATGCACAGTCAACTCATGTTGGGCACCCTGCAAGAGATACTGCCAGTGGGTCATGGCCCATGCCACAGCTGCCAGCTCCTTATTGTAGATGACCCAGGTTGCTCCATAGCGGTGAATTTTTGAATGAAGTAAGTGACCAGGTGCTCTAACTCATCGTGCTCTTGGAGCAAGACAGCCCCTACTGTGGCAGAAGACTTATCGCATGCTACAATGCAGGGTTTGGAGGGGTTCATGTGCTTAAGGACGGGAGGTTACAAGGGCACCTTCTTGATTGAATCAAATGCCTGCTTGCTTTTTACGTCCAGAAGAAGGGAATGTTTTTGCCCATGAGCGGATGCAGTGATGCATCCAACTGAGAGAGTGCTGGAGAGAATATTACAGGAAATAATGTTACTTAAGAAGCTTCTCAATTGCTTCTGAGTCGTTGGAGTTGGCCATTCGTGGATGGCATCCAGTTTACAGGGCAGAATAGCGTACCCACCCTTTAAGATGAGATTGCCCAAGAAGGTGACTTCCTACCAATAAAATTCGTATTTTAACGGCTTGACAAACAAACCAGTTTTATGCAGGAAAGCCACTATCGCCCTCAAGTCTT
This sequence comes from Massospora cicadina, assembly GCA_022478985.1. Taxonomy (NCBI): domain Eukaryota; kingdom Fungi; phylum Entomophthoromycota; class Entomophthoromycetes; order Entomophthorales; family Entomophthoraceae; genus Massospora; species Massospora cicadina. The sequence goes on from JAKSZP010004576.1 coordinate 1,332, forward strand.
TTTTATGTTGTTTGGAGGAGGGGAGTGTACCAGGATATCACTAAGATATGCAAATGCACAAGTGAACCAGAGATCACCTAGCATACTAACAATCACCTTTGAAATTTTGTGGATGCTTTCTTCAACCTGAAAGGCATTAAATAAAATTGGATATACCATGCCTAGTTCAGATAGCGGTAAGCCATTCCTGAACTTCTGCTACCAAAATTTGATTAAGGGCATTAACCAGTTGAGTTTTAGAAATACTCACAACTTTGCAATCGCTTGGATGATTGTCTGTTCCAGTGGCAGTGTGTAGGGGTTGTGAACCGTAATATTGTTAAGTTGACCGTAATCCATTCAGGGGAGAAGTGAGCCATCTGCCTTATTGGTAAAGACAATGGTAGAGGAAAATGGGGATGTCTTTAAACCAACCCTTCTTACGCATGTCATCTAACCATGCATCAAGGGCAGCATCCTCCTCCATCATATGTGGGTACAGTAGGAAGTTTAAATTCACCACCTCCAACATTGTCCAAAAATTCAAATCAATTTATATATATGGGGGAAGGCAATTAGCCTTTTCAGAATCAAAAATGCTCTGGTAGCCCATCAATAATGCGGAAAAATCTGGTGGAAGATCTACAAGAGAAATGAGGGTCATGATATACCCTCAGCTTCGAGCTTTAATGAGGGTTTCAAGCGCTGGAAACTCGCCCTCCACATGACATTGGAAAAAGACAGCATGTTTGATTTCAGGTGGATTCTCACATGCTGACGACGCCATCAACCCACACCCAAAATTACTGGGAACTTGAGGTTAGGCATCGCCAAGAATAAATCTCAGAAACTAAACTGGTGAACTGAGAAAGTCACTGGACGCCATACTTTGAAGGATGGTTGGGAGGCTGAAAATGCGACCAACACCGCTGGACCCAAGTACAAGTCTAGATCAAGCTGCTGAGCCAACTCCAGACTCATGAAGTTACCCACTACTTCCATGTCAGCCAAGGCCTCAAAGGATACTTGGTGTTCCCTAATGCTAATTTTCATTAAAAAAATTGGCGGAATAATGCTTATTGGTAGATGCGGTCAATTCTGCTGACAAAGAAGAGATTGCAACTAAATCAGGGGTGATCAGGTTTCTTTAATGAAGAAAAATTGGCGTGGAAAAGGGTTGGATCACTTTCTCCCCAGGCTGGTCTTCCATCAATTTGAAGCCAGATGAGTTGAAGCAAACCAACTTGGGCGCAATTGCAGCGTCAGCCCTCCGAACCAATATGGATACTGATTTGATGTGGGATCAGAAACCAAGTCCAAGTAGGCAAATCCAATCATGAAGTTACCATTTTTTTGAGGTCAATGATCGTGGCTGAGGGTTGTATTAAAGAAGTCTCTGCCTTGTAAATCTGTCCCACTATCTCCATAGGGGTGGACCAAATAATGTGGTGAGCAGAAGCCAAATCCAATGCAGTTCAAAAAATTGCTTGGAGTATATCCCTGGGAAGATCCAGCACCTGGGCCTGCTCATTGAAGGCTGCCAAAAGAAGACATGATAGTGGTTTAAGTATTCTTAAAGAATAAGCAGAACAGACATTTGGAATTTGGCACACGAGATATAAACGCTGCTGACACTAATGTAACAATTGAGATGGGGTCTTTTTCCCAATTGGCAGAATGCAAAAGACCTCACACCCACTGGAAAGCCTCACCTTTAACTGCATCCAGAAGGGCTACGCTCTACTGAGCATCCATTAGTGTAGCGGCACTGTTCAGTACAATCGCAGACCACATCTGCACCTTGGCAAGGGCGTTAAGGACCTGAATTGCAACCTCTCATGAGGGAACAACCAAATCTACTACTTGAGGGTGGTATTAGGGGGGAGTAGAGGGCAATGGGGCAATACAGCCATGGAGGAATTCCTCCAAAGTCATCTGGGAGCTGCTCAAAAATAAAGAAATCAAACAGACATACAACAGAAGACAGGCTAAAACTGCACGTTCATATGGTAGATGGTGACCACTGCTGCGTCCATCTTGATGAGGAGGGCAAAAATGGTTAAAACAAAAACAGTAAATTATGTCCGGAAAGCAGCAGATAAACTTTAGACTGGCCTGCCAGTTGGGATGCAAAAAAACCCAAAAGGTAATCCAGAATACCAGGGGCACTGCTTAAATGACGTTTAACTGTGTTGGAAAAAAATTTCTGAGCGTCAATGGTCTGCAAAGATAAAAAACAACTTGGCTAGAAACCAGTAATCACTGCATTGGGCCCACGGGCCTGGGCGTAGGAAAGTGTGGGACCAGATTGGGTGGTTTGGTTTTCCCCATGGGGAACTTGGTATGGCGACATTGGCAAGGGTGCAGATCCTCGCCTAGAGCAGGGATAATCTTGTCCATAAAATGCTGATATCTTGATGGCGGATTGCCTCGGCAAACAGGAAAAATTCCAAGAAGTTTTCAACGTGAAGAGCCCAGTTAACTGCAGAAGGCAACAAGTTCACCAACATGACAGTTATGGCCCAGTTGTTGCATGCCCCGTAATTCCATGTTAGGGGTGTCACAGAGTTCTGACAATAAATAATTTTAACTAAATTAATTGGCCAGGTGCATTGGGATTATTATTAAATTTAAAATAAGAGAATTGACTATCAATTTTCCCGGTGTGGTATGACTGTTTAAATGATTGGTTGATTGGGAAATAACTTATGAACGCCTGGGATTGGGGCCTCAAGTTTTGACAAAACCTGGCGGAACTATGAATGGGGGAAAACTAATATAATTGAAACTGACTTTGAAAGTAATGGCAGAAGGTAAGTCATTACTGGTTCATCCAAGAATGACCAAATTGTGTATTTTCATTGATTACAATAATTCTGAGTGACAGTATCTCGTATAATGGGCAAAGAAAGTCTCCTAAGGCCACTCCACATAGGGATAATCCTAAGGGGTTGGGAACGGGTTTGGGACGCCAACCCACCTGCAACCAATCACTCTGTCATCCGTTTGGCCATTCAATATTTTGAATGAGATTTGGATGCTACCAGGGAGGGTTCAATGATAATAGCTACTTTTACTGAAGACCTGATGCTGGTATGCAAGTTTTGCTGAAGGTCTAGTATTGTTAGGTTTATTCACCAAAAGTACACGGCCTTTGGGGCTTTGTTGCTGATGGTTTGATGCTGTCAGCCGTTGATGCTGAAGGCTCATTACTGTCAGCCACATTTGTCCCCTTTTCTCCATAATGGTGCCAATTCTTTAAAAACTCAACACAAGTTTCCTCAATTCGCAATACCAATTTCCCAGTTGTTAGTAAGAGAATAGGTGTCAAAATTCTCAAAGGTTAAGCTTTGACCCCACTTGTTCACCACATGAGAGGTCACCCTGGGAGATGAAGGGGGCAGCTGGACTTTTTGGATCTTTTTTGGATAGGAAAAGGAATGCTACTCGGTCCAAGCAGAGGGATGTGTTGGGATTTTTTTTCCATATTCCCAGCCTGCTAGATTACCAGGAATTGCTAGGGGATAATTCCCTAATGCGAGGTGAATTGAAAATCGGTTGACCCTAGTTTTGGAGTAACTATGTTTGGTGAATTTTAGGATATTCGCCTGGTCAGATCCATTGAGGATCAATCCGGACAAATGTTTAAGATCTCTTTGGGCAGAGTTGCCAAGAAATAGGGGCATCTGATATGATTAACTATCAAGTATACTGATTGGGATTGGTCAGGCTTCATCACAGACTGATTGGGAATGTAAAAAGTTAGTTGTGAGGTGAGTGATGCCGCCTGCAACTAGCAAATTGATCAGTTGGTCTGTGACCTGCCTTAATGGGTAACAAGTCCCATCACCTAAGCAGGTCGCATGCCAAATATGGTTGGTTCTCTTGGATCAAGAGGAAAACGTTAGGGACACGTTTTCTGATTCTTTCTGTTTTAGGTCTTGAGGATGTCCAATGACGGAATCCTAGCAAGGATGGAGAAGACCATCACTGCTGAGACAAGGATGTGTGATTCAATGACAACGGCTGCCATTTCATCAAAGAGGTGTCAACTGATGGTTGAGCGTCAAATCCCCCACTAAAAATACCTAGAATTTACCAACATAAAGGAAGTTTTTTATCTAGTACATAGTTTTAAGTAGTAAACTTTATCAGCTTTCATTTGTTATATTCTTTTCCAGGGATATTATTGCTGTGTACGATAATTGGGAGACTATTTTAAGGAAAAGAGTAAGGATCTGACCGGGGATCCAGAGAAAAAGTGTAACAAATCAGGGATTGCTTCCGACTGTGTGTCAAACTGGAGAAACTGTCATCAGGGAATCTCATAGTAGATCAGGTTAGATGGTACAAGGGAACGAATCCCTATTTTGAGGCATCTCAAGTATTTTGAGTGGAAATACTGGCTAAGCGTTGGGCCAAGATCTAAGAATTTTCATTCAACTATGGATAATAGTTGTTACTATTATCAACCAATTATATCAAACAACTATACAACGTGGATGAATTTCACAAGAACTGAACCTGTTCAAGTAATAAGTTTATAGGGGTTATTGGCCAATAATAATAACCAGACACATAAATTTTTACAAGATGCTCCCCCAGACTTACATATTACTCACGATCATATCAGAAATGTGACTAACTGGGTCACTATGTCTGGATATGAAGTAACTCCCTTGAAGTTTGAAGCTTTAGAGTTCCAGGCTAACTCAGAATTTATTATCCAAATGTTGATTTTCATCAGTATCAAGTTCATGTCAAAAATATGGAATTATAATTCAGCAATTACTTAATGGATTATCTAAATGGTGATTGTTCTCTCCACTTTAGGGCTTCCAAGGTACCCTCTACTATGCATATATTGTATGAATCTAACTAATTACAGATAATGAGTTGCCAACTGTTTAATTGTTATCTTCACCATTTTTTTAATCCCACATTGCATCATCTTACTTAAATTCTTAAAGTACATCATTCCAATTTAAACAGACAAATAGGAATGTATCATGAATTATATTCAGCAGTGGTAAACTTTTATAATACTGCTTCAGCCTATGTTATGACAACAGGGACGCTATTCTGGACAATTAACGGTTGATCAATGAAGCTCAAATGCAACTTGCCCTAATTGATAATGGGATCTCTGAACATCTTGATGATCTGTTAAATCAATGATTCCAATAATACAATATTGGTTGGGCTTACAGAATTTATCAAATTGAAGTACCGTTAAGATTTTTGCAGCAACATTGTCAGGAATTGACCCAACAAGAAGTTTGTGGTAGGGCTCGTGGGCCCAGGGGGCCTGTGGGTTATTCTGGCACATATGGAAGAAAAAAACCCCTTAGTACCTCCTGGACACCAGGACCGGCTATCCCTGTATCTGGAGATGATGATTTATGGCGATAAGATATATCCAAAGTTATGGCTACTTTGAAGTCTCAATTGGAAAAGGTGTTTATCAGGCGCTATGTCCACATTGATAGGAGTTTTTTTATCCTTGACTTACTTTGAGCGCTTTGTCCGCTTAAATGGATAACTTTACTGCATTTACCAAAGTTATTGATGGGCATCTAAGTTAATTGTATAAAAAATATAACGCCTTGATGACCGAGTAAGTCAATGTGAAGCTCAATTATGAGCCCATTAAATTGGATTCAGACTTTGAAAGACCAGATCACTCAAAAGGAGTCAGCATCCTCCTCAAATCAAATTTGGAGTGAAACTCAAGCAAGATTAGAGACTATTAAAAGACTAATTATTATACCGCTCCACTTACTGAAACTAACATTGAATCCTCTGCTCCTAGCATGGTCGCTGGATTTAATACGTTATCTGCCACAGTAGCTTCTTCTTTAATAACTGAGTTTAAAAGTAAAGATTGTACAGGGACAGGAGAGTAATGCTTCATTCATGCACGCCTATGAGAGTGTGTTGGAAGAAGAAACTGACTATCAAAAGGTCAAACATATTCACACCCTAATTGAGTAGTGCTGCCAAAGAGATAATGACTACTTGCCTTTGGGAATGCCAATCTTGGAGTCAAGTTCAAACTGCTAATATATCAATTTAGAAGAGACCAAACCCTTTTGAACCAGAAACAGGCTTTCATGGGAATCTGGTTAAAGAAAAAAGTAAGTCTCTGATTTTGCTACTCGTTTCTATTCCAAAAATTTCATTTTTGATAATAAGTAAGAGATTAATTTGGATGATGCCATCGCAGCAGTAATTAAGCTTTAGAACCATTTACTGAAGTTCAACTCCACATGATTGGATTTAATTATACTTTTAATTGTATCCAGAATAATAAGATAGCTCTTGTCAAAATCCCTATTGGCATGGGTTCACAAAAGCTTTACCACTTCCAATTGATCCAGAGTACATGCAGTAAAGCCCAAAAAGGAAATCTGGTGTACTTATTGTAATAGAACCCATCATCAGGCACGCAATTATTAAAAATGGCGTTCATACATGGCGGAAAAAGTGAGTGCAACATGAAAGGTGAGGCTCTCCATATAGATGATGACACTAAGCCTCAACTTGAGTCTTTTTACCTAATGATATTGAACAAATTAAGCAGAAGAATCGGAGGAGATGATTGGGTCTTCAAATGATAATAAAGATTATACTTTATCATATTCCTCAGTCAATGATACACATATCTTCCTCACCTTACCCCCACAAATTTGGTAGCTTAGTTACTCAAGTAGCAGTAAAGGTTCAAAAATAGTCCAGTCCTAGTCATTATAGATAGTGTCTCACCTGTTAATGTCATATTATTTAAACTTATGAGCGGATTAAGATGGCTTCAGATGTACCTCACTGTATGGAGTATGGGACTGCTGGTTCTCTCTACACTCGAGCTATTGGAGCGTACTAAACCTTACCTATACAATTTAGAAAATACTAATAACAACCTTTGCCGTTGCCTTGGGAGTTTCAAATTATGATCTCTTGCTTGGTACTCAAATTTTAAATGATCAATTAGCTATTATCACTCATTTTGAAGACTTCTTTCTCTCATTGGACATTAAGTGCCCTTGATTTTTGAAACTTCTCATGATAAACTAAAATATAGTCAGGTCATGTCTATTTGTAAAAAGAGAATAAAATCGACTATTTAGAGTATCATGTACATGGGCCTTGAGTCTGAATACCTCCAAAAATTAGTAGATGAATGCAAAGGTATGCCCTTTATTCACCTAAAGCCATGGAAATTCGTCTAAATCTCAAATTATTGTGGACACTAGAATTCATGTTATTACAATCCCTGGGCAGCTATAAGAAATACAATGACATCAAAATCCTTCAGTAAGAGAAGTGTTGACTTGCCTGGGGATTTTAGATCCTGCATATAATGGTTCTATTTTGGTTTTATTACCAAACTTAACTGATATACCAATGAATGTTGGACTGAATACCCCAATTGCTTTCATTTGACTATTGGCTGTTGCCAAAGTATAGGATATTTAAAAGTTTTGGGGAATCAAGAGATATGGGTCTTGAGCAGCCCCCTACCGTTGGCCATAAAGGCCCTTCCATTAGCTCTGGACTAACTACTGATCAGCATAACCACGTAGATAATTTATTGGAGGAATATTTTATTTTTTTAACTTCTATAATGAATTTGGTAAGATGAATGTCTACTAAATAAATAGAGACTAGAAATGCGCCCCCATTTCGCGCTGAACCATATTGGAAAAGTAAAGTTGAGTAAGCTCAGGTAACATTTGAACCTAAACAACTATTAAATTCTGGATTATTGGTTCTATCCCATAGTCCCTAAGCTTCTCCCTTTTATTTATCCAAAGGAAAATGATGTTCATAGAGTCAATATGGATTACAGATGTCCTAATATGGTTGCTGAAAAGGATAGTTATTCTCTACCTCAGATTGACAATTTTCTTTTGTTATTCGCTGGCGCCCCAATACTTTTCGCCATGGTTCTAGAAAGTGGTTATTGGCAAATATAACTGACTCCAGAAGACAGACCTAAATGTGTCTTGATTGCCAATAAATGATTGTATGAGCTTACAAGAATGCCGCAGGGATTGTGTATCGTCCCAGTAATTTCTAATGAGCAATGGATGGGATTTTGTGTAATCTTAAACTTTCCTGCGCTTTAGTCTAACTAAATAACATAACTTTATTCTTGAAGACTTTCACATCTAATATGAATCACCTACAAGTAGTATTCAATTAACTCTGGAAGGTCTCAAAGTTGAAACCATTAAAGTGTTCATTTCTTCAATATGAGATGGATTTTCTTGGGCATTGGGTATAAAAGAAAAGAATTTAATCTCTTCCCAACAAGGTTGTTCTGATTAAGAAAATGTCCCAGCCTGGTAGTTTAAGAGTATATAAGTATTTTTAGGGATGATAATATATTACTGACAGTTTTTCCCTAGATTTGATGAGCTCTCAGAACCCTTAACTTACCTATTACAAAAAGGAGTACCATTTTTATGGAAGCCTGAACAAGAATAAGCTTTCAATTTACTTAGGACTGCATATGTACTTGGCCAATACAAATCCATCCTCAGTTCAATCAATTTTTATATTGTTTACTGACGTTAGTGATGTCACGGTTGGAGAAATCCTCACTCAACATGATGACAATAAGGTATATTATCTAATCGCCTACTACATTAAGACTCTAGGTAAGGCGGAGAGTATTATAGCAAATTTGAGTGGGAGTGACTGGCTGTCATGTTACCTTTAAACAATTCCGTCCCTACCTATATTGAACTCATTTCACTGTGGTTACTGATCATGCCTCATTATGGTGGCTACATTAATTGAATAACCCTGAAGGACAGTTAGCACACTGGGCCCTTCCCTTACAGAATTATGATATCTCTATTGGACATTAAGCCAGAATTATCCAACAGAATGCAGATGGTCTATCCAGGATGCCCATCTTGGTTGTGTTTACTCATGATTAGGATATATTTTATGATCTTATTGGCTAACTGGCAATATGGGTTCTTAAAACTAAAGAAATACAGGACAAACTACATCAGAAGACTGAAAACACTCAAATTTTGCGAAAGATTTACTTTATAAATTTATCTATGATATTTGGATCTTTTATATCCATCCCTCTTCTCAAATGGAAGTAATTTTGAAAGAACATAATGAAATTGTCCATGGTGCCGTTAAGAAAACATATGAATGGTAGAAGACTCAATAATATTGGGATAGGATGTTAGAAACCATCCACTAAGCTCTCAAGGTGTGCCTTAGTTGCTGGAACCAGGATCAGCCTGAACCTCATTATAAACATCATGTTGTGGCCTCTTCTGGACCGATCCACGTGTTAGTACCATTGTAATGAGGCCTTACCAAAGGGCTCAATGGCCATTAGTATATACTGTTGGCCAAAGACCATTTAACTAAATGGGCGGAAGCCATTTTGGTACTGGCCGCTAATAATAAAGCCACAGCATGTTTTATTCCAACACGTTTTCATACATAATTGTTGCAGTTAAATTTATGTCTTTCGTTAATTGTTCACGTCTAAAGACCCTAAAATGATAAACTGCACAGGTTTGGTGTTGTGAAATTCTCCGCGTTGTCTGATAAAATATATAGTCAATTGATAATAGTATGAAGACTATTATCCATAGTTGAATAAAGCAATAGTTTTGGGTCCAACGCTTGACCAGTATCTCTCCTCAAAATACTTAAAATGTCCTCAATTGGGATTTGTTCCCTTATACCGCCTAAATTGATCCATGATCAGGTCCTCGTTTACGGCCTCTCTCTGGTGACACCCAGTCTGCAGCAATCCCTGATTCAGTTCAGCTTCTCTTCTCTGGATCCACGCTCAGATCCTTACTCTTTATCCTAAAGGGTCTACAATTAAAGCACACAGTAATAATTTCCTTGAAGAAGAATATAACTAAAATGGATTCTGGTAAAGTTTATCTTGTTTATAATAATTAATAGTAAAGTGTGTTTATTAAGTGAATTCGTAGGTGATTTTTCAGTAAGAATTTGGTGCTGAAACCTTGGTTGGCATCTCATTGATGAAACGGCAGCCATTGACATTGAATTACTCATATTTGTCCCATTAGCGATGGTCTTCCCATCCTTGCTAGGATTCCTTCATTGGACATCCTTGAGACCTAAAAGAGAAAGATTCAGAAAATTTGTCCCAAATGTTTTCCACTTGATCCCAGCAAACCAACCATAATTGGCGAGTAACCTGCTTAGGTAATGAGACTTGTTATCTATTATGGAAAATCATGAACCAACTGATCAATTTGTTAGTTGCGGGTGGCATCACTTGTCTCACAGCTTGATCCTTAAGCTCCCAATCAGTCAGTGATGAAACCTAACCAATCACAATCAATACATCTGATAGTTAATCATCAATCAACTATCAGATGCCCATAATCATTTGCAACTCTGCACGACAAGATCTTAAGCATTCATCCAAATTGATCCCTGACAGATCTGACCCAGGCAAATTACTTAAAATCTCCCAAACATTGTTACCCTGAAATCAGGGTCAAATAATATCCAATTCACTTTGCTATAGGGAACTATCACCTAGTGACCCCTGGTAATCTAGTCATATGGGAATATGGGCAAAAATCCCAACACATCCCCCCTCTAGCCTAAATTTGCAGAGAGAAAAGGATTGGTATAGGAGAACACTGCTTCAGACACTCGTCCAAATACTAATTTTTGTTCAAGCAGAGTATGGTAGATCAGTACCTAACGCTGCTTGGGACAACCTATAGTACTCAGCTCTCTTCCTCTTCCTCCTCGCTACCAAAGACTAGGGGCGCAGTTCCCATGACCTTCTGTTGTTTTTGGCTGATCAATTTACCCTTGACAATATTAATCCTGGGATCCAGGTTTTCCCCATCAGTGTATAAGACCCACTGTCATATTCAGGATTCTTAGTCTGGCGTCCTCAATTTCCTGATTTTCCATATCCTCAACAGGAGATTCTTGCCATCAATGTTCATTTAATGGCACGATTAGGGATGCCCATTTATATTAACCCTTGTTATTTTCTTGTAGTAACCTCTTGGCTCATATCACTCCTAATTCACCTCTGGAGAGCTTATGACATTTAGTTTGAGATTTATTTCTACAAAATTAGAGCTTGATTAATTTCAGAGTGCATAATTTTGACTATCATATAAGTCCAACTTCCCCTCACATCCAGCTCATATGGCAAATTTGGAGTCTCAGTACCAACAACTGCTTGATATCATTTCTGATAAAGACCTTCAGTTCTTCCAGCTGATGAGCCAATCAGCTTATCAGAACCTCTTCATGGTCTTTCTAAGACTCATAATCTCAGAAAAGTACCCGTGGCCAGTTCTTCCGTTGAATTACAGAAATGGTAACCAGCCCTGATGAAACCAGGTTAGTGATTGTGTCAAAAGACTTATGACCAATCCTCCCTCTATTAATTCCAAAAATATATTTTGATACCTTCCTGGATTCAGCTTCTTTCACAGATACTCCCACAATCATCGTCTTACCTCCTGAAGCAATGCCTCTACTCTTGATTGTTCATTCATCACCAGATTGGACTTGCTTCCAGAGTTTCTTTTCGAGTCAGCCAGTATTACAACCCAGCTGTTTTGGCAACTGAACTAGCATTAGAAACAGTGAGCATTTTTGAAATCCCCTATGTAGAATTTAGGGCCCAAGTAACTGAGGCTTTGTCCTTAGCTCTAAACTCCTCCAATCTCAAAAACGTCCTAGATAAAGATGTTGCAGTTTATGCTCTTTGCTTTGCTGGCCAAGTTCTTTGAAGTTGGGCTATGAAGCTTCTAGCCTCTCCTGGCTTTCATCGCTCATTATGCTTCCAGTTCCAAGAAGCTCATAGTCGTCATCTGCAGGATGTCATTCGCTCTTTGCATGACTATCTTGTTTCTGGCATGCCCTATCAGTATCTTTCACTAATGGCTTTAATATGTGGCTTGATTCAGCAAACCCCTGCCTAGTATCCCTTAAATGATGCCGGCCCAAGTGCCCAGTGTTCTTGACGAAGCCTATTGGCAAGTACTCAAGACCAGTCTTCCAGCTCTGGTGCCATATTGGGATTACTCAGGGTTATTTGCTGACTGCCTCTTCTTGTTCTGTTGCTTCCCTCCCTGATCTTGGGTGTTGCGTTTGGCATATTATGACATTTCCATCTCTCTTCCCCTAGTTGCTTTCTCACAGGGATCAGCATCTGCTCAACGAACTTGATTTTGAATAGGTCTAGCCCTTGCTAGCATCCAATCTCACATAGATTTTGACGGGTTGTTTACTCCTACTGCAATCAATCCTCCCCACAAGAGGCGACATAGGCGGAATCATCCCCAAGTTGAGGATAACCAATAAAAAATAAAAATTTATAAAAATATTTTTTTCTATTTTTTTCTCATATTTTTATCAATCTTTTATTTTTTTCTTTTTTCTATGAGACTGAAACTTTATTAAGTTCAGTAGTCCATCTTTTTATTTTATTCCCTCAAACTGGCTCCTAGGTATACTTAGGCCTACCAGTTTTCTATGAGTCAGAGGTCTTATGCTTTAAGACTTAACCATCTAGTTTGGTTCAGTGGTCCTTTTTTCGGACATAACCAAAACATCAAGACATAACCAACTTAATGGTTCAGCGGTCCTTCAGAAAATCTTTTCTAATTATTATTTTCATTGATCCACCACTTTAAATACTTAGCATGGACTTATTTACTATCCTTCCATTTAAGAGGTTCTTGATGGAGTAGGTGTCCATAGCTGTCTTGATAATAATCTCAAACGGACCTGACCACAACGCATCCAACTTGTTTCTTCTCCCAGAGCCATGTGTATTGCAATAGGCAACTCTTTCACCTATTCGATATTCTGCTAAGGCCAGTTGGTTCTTATTGTCCATTGATTTCACTTGTATCCTTTACTTAAAAGTTATATCGAATGCTTGCAATTGCATCTCAATCATGATATTCATCAATCAATTCAGGTACTGCTTGACACTTATACCCAATATTGGTTCTACAACCAAATATAAAATTGGCAGCAACGCGGCCTTTCTTCCATATAGCAACTCAAACGCCGTTTTTCCTGTCACCATATGATGACTTATATTGTAGCCAAACGTCACTAAACTCAGGTATGTTCCTCACGTGGAAGTTTTTCCTGTGACTAGCTTCCTCAGCATTGCGGCCAGCATCCCATTGACTCATTCTACCAGTCCTTTCATCTCCAGTCAGTAGGGTACAGACACAACACCTCAGATCCCCATTATTTCATCTAACTGCAGGATCACATGAGACGTTAAATTTGTTCCATTGTCACTCAGCAGGACCTGCGGACATCCATGTTGGTATACTACTTGATCTAGGATAAACTTCGCAATGTTAGCAGCATCTACTTTTGCTAGGTCCTTCATCTCAACCCATCTTGTCAGATGGTCAATTGCAACTATGATGTACTAGACTCCCCATTTGCTCATCATCAGTGGTACCATCACGTTGTTGGACACCATATGTCATGCAAATCCAAGGTGGACCAGTTGGTATCCAGTTGTATTCTTGTGTGGCTTGTGCAACTGGTACTCCACACAGCAAGCCAGATGGTCTACAACATCATAGTTGATGGACTCCTAGTAGTGATACTGATGAAAATGATCAGTCTTTTTTCTCAGGCCTTTGTGCCCAACAACCTTATGAGCATCTTGAACAATAGACGCTTGTTACAATAGCTTTGGGAATAGTAATAACTTCCCATTGATCATCTTAAAACTTGCCCATCCATGGTCTCAGTGTTTTCTATCGCTTTTCAAAGTGCACCTTTGATTTCTCAGGGCTTGTCTCCAATTTCTTTGTTGACCATTCTCTGGAGTAGCTCTTCTGCTTGCTGGTATACCAAATGGACCATTGGTTTCCACGATAAGCCATCCACATTTTGATGAGAAGCCCCAGCTTTAAGGACTATCTCATAATCATAAGCATGTAGCTTTAGTGCCCATCAGGCCAGTCATTCTTCTGGTTCTCATGAATTGTATAGCCAACGCAATGTGGAGTGGTCTATCACCACTTTGAAGTGAGTTACATGGATAGACACCTGAAACTGTTTAAAGGCATACAAAACCGCTAGGCATTCACACTCAGTCATGGTGTAATTCCTCTCAGCGGCTGAGAGTGTCCGGCTCACATATGCCACCAGATGTTTATACCCAAGTTCGTCTCTTGGATCAGTACTGCGTCAATTGCTATTACTGAAGCGTCAGTTTGTATTATGAAGTCTCAATCTAAATTTGGATTTTATAAAATCTGAGAATCTATTATATATTGGTGTAACTCATTGAAGGATCTTAGGGCCTATTTACTTTAATCAAATGCTTTCTTTGGATCCTTCAGCAAATGAAAAGAGGGTCTCAGAAAATCTTGAAAAATCTTAAATGAATATTTTAGAGTATCTGACCATTCCAAGGAACAATTGGATATCTCAGACACTCTTTGGCACAGCCATGCGCTCTATGGCTTTGATCTTTTGGGCTTGCAGCTGAATTCCACTAGAGTTGATCAAAATCCCAGGTATTCCAACTCTTGCTTGAAGAAGTGATATTTCCTCAGCTTAATCTTCAGTTTGGCCGCGATTAGTCACTTGAAAACTTCCTATAAGTGGTGAAAATGGTCAGTAGATGTCCTACTGAACACAAATATATCGTCCAAGTACACAAGGATGCATGGCAACTTCAGGTCATTTATTATGGCATCCCTGGCACTCTGAAACATCGCTGGCGCATTGCACAGACCTGGGGCATTCTCATCAGTTAATAAAGCCCCTGCGCGGTAATAATCGCGCATTTCTCTTGGTCTTCTCTTGGCAAATCAATATGCCAATATACCGTTATTATTCCAATGCTTAGAAATACTTCACTTCTCCCAATCAATCTAGCGCATCATTGATTCTTGGTAGTGGGTACAAATTTCTTAGTAATTTTGAGCAGCTTTTGATAATTGATCACCACCTGATTAGAGCCATCTTTATTCTTCACAATAAGGATAGGGCATTCCCAGGGACTCTGTGATAGAACTAAAAGCACATGCTTCAATAGTTTTCTGATTTCTTCCTCCACTACGGCTTTGGCCACCTTCAACCATCAAATTGGTCACACTATGATCAGCAAATTTTTCCTGGTATCAATCTTTTGGATTACATCTCTTGTGCAACCCAAATTTTGGCTATCTTGGGTGATTACTTCCTAATACTTATCAAATAATTTGAGCACCTCCTCCTGCAGTATGTCAATAAAATCAGTGAGTTGCTCTCAATTGACCAATAGATTGATACTCTCAGTTACTCCTTCCAGTAATCCCAAATCATCAAGGGTCCTAAAATCGTGGAATTTCCTCAATTCAACATTAGAATCAGGTGAACGAATGCAACGGTTTAATTCTTCTCAATCTTCATCAGTTTTTCACTCAAATCAGCCAGGAGAACTCTAATTCCTCTATGGCCTGACACAATTAATTTCAGGAGCCACTTAAGGCTCTACTCTGGACTCCTTCAAGGGCTTCTGATTTTGCCATACAGCAGCTCTGGTATTCCAATAACAACCCCATGTCAACTATTATCTGTTACCCTGTGGGATCCGCTAATGGATGCCACAAATATTCCAAAAAATACACAAAATTAACTTTCTATATAAAAGTATAGTAAGCGCTTTTTTATGATTTTTTTCATTAGTTTCGTGGGGAAAGTGAAAAAGTCCCCTATTCAATACTAGTATTTCATAAATTAGTTCAAATATTGGGGTCATTGGAATTTGGGGCTATGGTGTCAAATAGCTTAGTCATCCAAATTAAGAAGGATAGGCTTCAGCCTATCAGAATGGGGGAAAATGAACCCATGTGATAACGATTTGATAAATTGCACCCAATCACTGGTGGGTAAAAACTTCACACCTCGGGGGGCTTCCACCACACCTATAAAAGGGGGGGTCCCCACTTAGGAATTGGTATGGAATAAGACGCGGATGAGGGGGAGCCATGTGGTGGATGCCCCAAATTCAGCCGAGGAGTCAGAGAAATCCAACTATCATTTTTACCTTAATAAACCTATTTTGATTATAAAATGTGTCTTCCTGATGGGTAGGGTTCCACTGAGAATCCGCAAGGGTCTTTTGGCTAATGGTACTCATCTCCTCAATAACCAAAGTATTGTTAGAGGATCAGAAATGTCATTGGCCAATCGTAGTAGTGGATTTGGGGCATTTTTACCTCTAACATTCTTTTTCAAAAGTCGAGAAAGAGAATATATGACATTGCCCCCCTCAAGAATGTTGGGGGAGTGTAGGGCTGTAGGAAGCAGCCATGTACCCGGTTTATAGTAACTCCTGTAGCCAAAGACTTGATGGAATACTCAATTCCTCTCTTATACGTGATGGTAAATGGCCCTTCCAGATTGATCCAAGTTTTCCACTTTGAGGATTTATATGATTGTGGTAATATAAGACCATATCCGACACTTGAAATGAAGGTAAAGGAGCCTGAAGCTCATTGGCAGCTTGCCTTCTTTAGTGACTGTTTTGGCTAGGTTGGTCATAGCCTCTGATTGAAGCTGAATGATGCAGTTATCTAACCTTCGCATGGCTTTCTCAGGCTCTTCTCCTCTAGAGAAGACATCCTTAGCTAGAAGGGCAGGTATGCCTGGTTCCTTGGCATACAAAACTCAGAAAGGGGACATTTTCAAAATCCGGTGATAGCTAATCTGGTAAGCCATAAGCGCACTAGGTAGATAATGATCCCAATGAAGGGGATCAGACGAGGCCATTTTCCATAAAATGAATACAAAGGTGCCATTTACTCGCTCCACCGTACCATTGGTTGATGGGTTATATGGAGCTGAGAATAGTTGCTGGGCTCCTATGGAGGTAGCCAAGATTTTGACTACTCTGGAGGTGAAGTTTTTTCCATTGTCGCAGAGTAGTACTTGAGGGCACCCATGTCAAGTGAAAATATTTTGATGGAGAAAGGTGGCAGTGGCCTTTACAGTTTGGGCCAGAAGCGCCACAGCTTCAACCCACTTTGTGAAGTGGCCAATACCTACTAAGATAAATCTGTTTCCACCTGTGGTCTGAGGAAGCGGCCCTACTACATTCAAGCTTATGGTATGGAACGGCTGTTGAGGGGTAGTTGGCTGATATTGGTATCTAGTCTTGAACCAAGACTGCTTCTTACATATAAGGCAAGCATCCAAGACTTCAACGATAGCCTCCATGTTTCCCTCCCAAAAGTACCGATCCTTAATCCACTCATAGGTTTTCTTTGCTCCTCCATGGCCTAAGGTTGATTGAGCTTCTAGGATAACAGATATTCATTCTGAGGGCTGAAGGTAAGGCAACCACTTCGCCCCTACTTGTTTATACAACTTCCCGTTTTCTACTTTAGTGTTACAGGAGTGCCAGGCCAACATCTTCTGTACAGGCTCATCCTCATCCTCCCAGTCATTCGGGGTCATTAAAAGATCATACAGCCACTCCGCTCACTGTTATCTAAGTGGAGGATGGGCAGCCAAGTTAACCCATCAACATTCATGTGACGGGTTCTAGCATGGTGTTCAATCTTCATGTCATAATGCTGGAGCTTTAAAGCCCAGTGAGCTAACCGCCTCATAGGGTCCTTCATGTTTTGCAACCATTTTAAAGACGCGCGGTCCATAACCACAGTGAAAGAGGTCTCATACAAGAAAGGGCGGTAATGCTTCATTGCTAGTAGAATGGCAAGACACTCCTTCTCGGTAACACTATAGTTGCTTTCACCTTTGATAGCATCTTACTGACATATGAGACATGATGATCTACCCTTTTTTCATATAGTTGGGCTAGGATGGCCCTAACGGCGTATTCTGAGGTGTCTGTAAACAAAATAAACGGTTTTCCATAATCAGGATGCCTTAGGATAGGCCGTTTTTGTAGCAGCAGCTTCATTGTTTCATAAGCAGCATTCTGTTCAGCGCCCCATTGGAAAGGAATATTCTTCTTCAGTAGCGAACAAGGGGCTCGCTAAGTTGGGCAAACTTAGGGATGAACTGATGGTGTAACCCCATCATCCCTAGAAATACCTGTACATCCCTTAGATTTTTGGGGGGAGGCATCCTGGCAATCGCTTCAACCTTATCTTGTATGGGTTGGATACCTTCTCAAGAAATGGAATGTGCGAGGAAGTCTAATTTCCTTTGGAAAAAGGTACACTTTAAAGGGTTTAACTTGATATTTGAGTTCTGTAAGCATTGAAACACCTCCTTCAGGTGATTAAGGTGTTTGTTAAAGGACTTCGAGAATATGGTAATGTCATCAAGGTAGATGATCACGCAGGTTAACTTAAGATCCTGCAAAATGTGATCCATCGCATGCTGGAAAGAGGCAGGTGCGTTGTACAACCCTTGAGGTAATCGTGTGGGTTGGAAAAGAACTTCACTGCATATCAAAGCACATTTCTCTTGGTCCTCAGGGGAGAGATCCATTTGCCAATAGCCACTGGCAAAATTTTGGCGGAGAAAAAGTTTGAGCCTGAAAGCTGGGCCAGGGCGTCATCAATATGTGGAATAGGATAGCTATCCTTTTTCATAAGATTGTTTAACCTGCAATAGTCCATAACTATCCGGTGACCTCCATTTTTCTTCTTAATTAGCAAAAGGGGGAGGACCAAGGACTTTGCAAAAGAACTAATAGCCCCTCGTCTAATAACTGCGTGAGTTCTGTCCTCATCTGCTGCTCCTCCACCTTTGACTTGTGGTAAGGTTTTGACCTAATTGGATGAGCATCACCCACATCAATGTAGTGGCACCAGCCCTTCATGTGGCCATAATCATTGTCCGATTTTGAGAATATATCACTATACTCATCCAGGAGAGTATGCACTTTCTCCAACTCATCTAAGGTCAGCTCATACGAGATATGGACGTTCAGTAAGATACATACCAGATTATCTGCGGGCAGGCCTAAATCTGACATTGAGCCAATGGAGTGGATTTGTTCAACTTCCTTTACAGGGAGTAAAAACCCTCGGCCCACCTCCTGGTGCTTTCTTACAATTATGTTTTTTAGGTGAGATTTCCCAACAGTAGAGTAATAGGCCTCTGGTAGACTGGATCTAAAATGCCAGGCAATACCCGAGGCTCAAAAGAGCTAACACCCTCAATGCTTAAGAGGTGTAGTAAACAGTGGCGAGGGATTTTGAGGGTGATTTTCGTGTCCACCACTCGTTGTTCACCCTGCTTAATCACCACCTCATTGGCCGCATTAAATGGAATACCTTTGATAGCATCCACTGAATCAGGCAATTTCTTTGTATTTCGCCCAGAGGTGGTATAATGTAAAGGTAAAGCGTAAAACAGGTACTCAACCATGCAAGAGTATTTATTCTTGCTGGGTTCTTTATTAGATAGAACTAAGGGGACTTCATAATTGAGCAACGACAGGAACCCCTGCTTCATATTGATAATACCTTCATATTCAAACATAAACTGAGTACCTATGAGCATATCATAGGCGTTGTTAACTCAAAGCCACTGCGGGGGCTGATAGAATAAGCTTCCCAATATGAATGGGGCTGGGATGAGTAAGCGCCAAGTGCACAGGTGTTGTTGGGACCAGCGGTTCCAAATTCTTAGTTGTAATCCAAGTCAGGTGCAAGTTTAATTTTTTTCATCAACTTGGAGGAGATAACGTTCACTGGGGAGCCTGTATCCAGAATGGCCATCACCCGAACTTTTTGGATAACCACTTTGACCTTTGTAAGTATCCCTCCAAAATTGGGCGATAATGCTAAGACCTCCTTGAGATGAAAAAGTGGAGGTAAATTTTTGCGTGGTCGCGGGGTAATTTTCCAGGATGGACTGCATAGTATGGCCATGCTGGAGAGGGAGAATAAGGTTAAACAAGACCTCATCTGTGTCACTGGCAGTGTCAATAATGGCCGAATCCCCTAGAACTTGGTGGAGGTACGTCTCCTCAGGTATGGTAGCCTCATCTACTCCTTTAGCGTTCAAGCGATTGGGGACTTCCACTTCAGCGGGTACTCCTACAACGAAATAGCCAACCTCATCTGTACCCCCCTCAGAATCATCCCCCAGGGGTATTGGTAACACGAGGTATTGGCATAAGTTGTTTAACTGAGTCAGGCACATGAGATTCGTCAGCAATAGGTGTGCCTCTCCCTACGCCAACATTTCTTATCCCTTCTCCTGTTCCTCCTCGTCAGCTTTCTTTTCTCAGCACACAGCCTCCTTGTGTCCAGACTTGTAGCAATATTCACACCGAGGGCCTTTAGGATGTTTTGCTTTGGGTTTTTGCTCCTCAGGGCCCATTATCTGAAGGGGCTCCTTCTTGTCTTCAATAGCCAGGACCCAAGGCTTGGGCTTTGGATCCTCAATGGCCAAAACGTGAGGGCGGGATACTGCTCCGCGAGGAACGTTGGGCTTATGGAAGTCAGCGACATCTAGTAACGCCTCCTTGATATCTTGAATGGTACAGAAATAGTGTTTAACTGAGGTGATGTGCATCGCCAAAGGAGGGTGAGATGCCACACCAGTCAAAATAGCGGCTACAGCGTCATCCAAGGTCAACATCTTGGAAGTTAACAACGTCTGTGCTTCCATATAGAATCGTTCCACAAAGGCGACCACTGACTACCTTTTTTGGATACTCATACGCATAAAGGCTTGCTTCTTCATGCTTAAATCCTGTTTTGAGCCGAACGTGTTTATGAGGGCCTCTTTAACCTCGGACCAGGTGCTAAGAGCATCCATATGTGGGACCATCACCTCCTGTGCCATGCGGCCCTACAGGAAAGAATATGTTTGGCCTTCTGATGATCAGTTGCCCCTTCCATAGCTTCTTCGTAAACAAATAAAAATGAAGCAATGCTGCCCATACCGGGGATAAACTTGTCTTTGAACGTCAGTTTGAATGTATCAAAGTCACCCCCGGTAAGGGTATGAATAGCTGGAGCTTCTGTACCTGGGTTTCAAAGTGATAGTTTAACTGATCAAAGGTGCGCGAAAGGCGATCAAACTGGTCTTGCATGGCTTTGAGCCAGGTTTTCATTTTGGAGAGGGCTACTTGGGGCCCAGATTCACATAGTGTCAGTTGAGCCTCAATCCCCAGTTTGTGAGCTTCAAGATCCTCCACTAGTCTCTCCAAGGCATTGACTTGGAAGCAGAGTTGTGACATCAGCGATCTTAGGTTTAGTTGAGCACCTTCCACAGCTTCACCATGTTTCTTTAGCTCTTCTTTCATTTGTTTACACCCTTCATCGTCATGAGGGTGTGAACTTGGGCCTTGTACTCCATCCTTGATATGCTCATACATCTGCTCGACCTGCATTAACCAACTAAATACTTCTTTCAACAGCGCAGGGCTTTCCAGCGAGGCTTTTATCACTTTCACTTCAGTTTCGCATTCATTCAGGCGGCGCGCCAAATATTTGTTCTTTTCAAACGAAGCTTTAAGAGCTAGCTCCTTTTCTAGGTGAGCAACCTTGGCCGCAAGGGTGGAGGTGGCGCTAGATGGTTCAAGCAGCAGACAGCATTTGAGCTCATCAACACGTGAAAAGGCCTGAGTTAACTGTCGCTCCACCACAGCCACACGCTGTTCATGTTCAGCTTGAGGGGTGGAGATGGGGGCTAAATGGTCCCGGAGCGTTTGTTCATTTTGCTTTTCAAGTTTTGTAGCAAACTCCTCCAGCAACAAGCGAGTGCTAGCGGTGGAAGCGTTCAATTCATCCCTAAAGATCTTCATGGCCTCCTCAACATACTTTACGACCCCAGTGTCCATGGTAGCAAGTCAGTCATGCAGCTGAATGATGAAGTTGCGATTAGCTTCCACACCAGATCTGACTGCTCCAAGGTGTTTGGAGGTCATTTGGTACAACTTATCATAGGCTAAATTTAGAGCTGCATGGGTATCTAGGTGTCAATGTAGCTCTTCATGATGGCTGGCTAAGAGATGCATCATATGGACCAGGGCGGGGTGAGCAAACTTGCGTACATAGGTGGTCAAGTTTGTGAGCTGGCTGTAGGTCTCCGGGAGGACACTAGTCTCATAGAGAAAAAAGTGGTGTTCCTCTACCAACAACGCTCATTCACGGGACGCAATGTCGCCAGGGTTAAGGATGCCATGGGTAAGGTCTCTCACAGCTTTGGTGGCCAGCCAGGTGATGCGGCGAGATTCAGGTATTAATATGTGCTCAAATCGTTCTTCTCCAAATGTCAAGGTAGTAGGGCTGTCCATCCAATCATCATCTTCAGCTCCTTCTCCATTTTGCACCCAGCGGGTGACACTCTCCATTGCTTTAATACTTATCAAAGTATACAGGGTGGCCCCTGTAGTGAGTACCAGATTGTGGGATCCGCTGACAGATGCCACAAATATTCCAAAAAATATATGAAATTAACTTTTTATATAAAAGTATAATAAGTGCTTTTTTATGATTTTTTTATTAGTCGCATGGGGCAAGCAAAAAAGATCCCCTATTCAATACTAGTATTTCATATTTAAACTAGTTCAAAAATTGGGGTCATGGGAATTTGGGGCTATGGTGTCAGTTAGCTTAGTCATCCAAATTAAAAAGGATAGGCTTCAGCCTATCAGAATGGGGGAAAATGAACCCATGTGGTAATGATTTGATAAATTGCACCCAATCACTGGCGGGTAAAATCTTCACACCTTGGGGGACTTCCACCACACCTATAAAAGGGAGGGTCCCCACTTAGGAAGTGGAATGGAACGAGACGTGGATGAAGGGGAACCATGTGGTGGACGCCCCAAATTTAGCCGAGGAGTTGGAGCAATATGACTATCAGTTTTTACCTTAATAAACCTATTTTGATTATAAAAATTTGTTTTCCTGATGGGTAGGGTTCCACCGAGAATATGCCAGGGTCTTTTGGCCGATGTACTCATCTCCTCATTAACCATAGTATTGTTAGAGGATCAGACATGTAATTGGCTAATTGTAGTAGTGGATTTGGGGGCATTTTTACCCTCAACATTATTTTTCAAAAGTCGAGAAGGAGAATGTCTGACAATCCCAGCAGTATGGTTCTCACATTCTTGATCCTCAGCGAAATTCCCCAATTTTTTAGGATTTCTGTCAGCGTTTCTCATCACTTATGGCCAACTAGTTAGTTCAAATTGGGACAATGCCGTCATTGTAGATTAGGTTGATGAAGTTATTTCTCCTACTCAGTTGAGCTTCCCTATTCTTTTGATAAACCAATGGTAGCATCTGACCTAATATGGTCAAGGTATGATACTCAAAGTTATATCTAACTCCATTTCCTTGTATAAATTTCATCCTGAACAGAATATGATAGTCTTGGTTGGCTAAAACTATTGCTGGATTGGATACCACAAAGGATCCAAATCAAAGTGGTAGAGCACTATACGCTCCCTACGAGATGGTGGTATTTGGCTTGGCAGTCCCATGTTCTTTCTTGTGTTTTAAATTGTGAGAGATCTTAATCCTCTTTACCAGATTGGTCAAAACAATGTTGATGGGCGCTCCAATGTCAACTACTGTCCTCACCTGCACTCAATTAACTAGTATATATATATGTACACTCAGATTATTAAAAATAGTATTTACTGAGTGTATAGCAGCTTTATGAGTCAAGTTGAGGGTGTGAATTATTTGCACCAATAGATTTGAAAACGATTCCTTGATTGTGCTAAGGAGGATTGACAGGTATGCCACATCTAATTTGACTTCAGTCAATTCTTCTGGATTATATGCAGCTCGAATCTCATCCAATAGTTGTCATGCATACAGCTGAGCAACTTCCTTAATTAGCTCAGGGTCAATCCCCTTTGCTCTGGATCTTGGTACCGCATTCACATCTAAATTGACTACTTGATATAACTGATCCTGCGTGCACTCATCAGATAACAGATTACTAATATCAATTTCATTGTGAATAATATTGGGAGGAACAGGTTTTTCTGCAGCTCTAGACTGTTACCCATCTAGGCCATGAACCTTTTCTTGACTGTGAAAATCTGAGGATTCTCACTTAAGAATTGATATCCTGCACACTTATTCAGGTTATAGTTCTGCCGGATGATCCTCAATATAGCCAGTGGCTTATGGTATATTCACCATTTAGAAACTCACCAGGTCTATTACTATAGCCCCGACGCTTCTAGTTGCTTTTGGGCATAAACTTCCCAACATATTTAGGAACTTCTTCCAAGGAAGGTTTCAAAACAAATTGGGGATTCTGTCCTTCAAGTTTGTTGACACTTTTCTCCAAAGAAAGTATTCAATGAATACCAGGAAAGAGTTGAAATAAATATAACTTTTATTATAAGCTATTATTAGATGTCTTGTCATTAGGCCTGGCGCCAGTATTTATACCTCTAGGGCATCTCCTGGCCACATTCGAGTACAAAATATCAACAGATAATTTACCACCTCAGTTTGGCGCTTGAGCTGATATGACTGAAACCTTTTATTAGGTTTATTGGTGGCAAACTACTCTCAAAATCAGAAGGATTACAGGTAAAAAAATTGCTATAAAAGCATGCAAAATATCCTAGGATCTTCTTGATTTGAGTTTTGTCATACTGCAGATGACATACACCTTCTGTGATATTCTTGCCTTTAATGAAGTAGATAATGTACCCCTAATAAGGATGTCAGCAGGCCTCTCCCTCAATAGCACTAGGTACTCCCTTTTGGGCGGTCCATGGGCAAGTGCTAATGTGCCAATTACGCGGATAAACATATGAATTTCACACTAGGGTGAGAAATTGATTACGTTTTTTTGTTCATCTGATTGTCCATGTGCTTTTTAGACGTTAACTTTTGGGTCAGTCCCAAACGTTTTTTATACAAGTTATTTGATGGTGTTCCTGTTAATTGGGATCAATTGCCAAGATTTGATGCATAAGAAATCAGCCATAATATGATAACATATTTGGCCTGAGCTCTTATTTAAAAAACTTGATTAAATTGACATTGAGTTATTCAGCCCAAATTATATAATTTTGATAGGCTTTTGAGGTGAGAATATAGGTGTTAAGCTCAAGCGTTGAAGGGATAATTGTCCCAATCTGATGGTTGTTGAAGGTTTATTTTTGAGCCAACCACCAGAATCTGCACTGACTCCTGTGCATTTTTAGATTTTTTCACTTGGACCACGTTAATATGATCTTTAGGTTTCATTTAGTGCACAGCGAAGTGCTCTTTTCCTCCGCTCTGGTAGCAGACTTTTTCCTTCTTATTGATCCATTTAAACTATTCAGGCTTATTCCTGGCACGGTTTGGTTATTCAAATCCTTAGCGCCCTTGGTCCCCTTTGTGGGATTCGAGTTTCATACTGGATTAATTTTAAACTTCTATTTGTGGCATCAGAGGTAGCTCCCAATATATTCAAATGATCCACCATCTGAGAGGAGGTAATATCCTTAATGACCATAGAAGACATAGATTTGATGCAAATAGTGATGGGGCCAAAGGGCTGCTTGCAATGCAATATGTGCATCAAAATCATCCAGCACCTTCGCATTCAACCAAAATCTGAATTCATGGTAGAAATGATTGGTAAAACTTGCTTAGGATTCATCCTTTTGGAATTGAATGCCCATTAATTCTTGCTTGTACTTCTACATTCGCGTGAGACTTCCAAATTCCTTTATAATGTCCACCTTAGCCTCTGAATATGACCAGCTGTCCCCCTCTAGATGGGGCAACACTAGGTCTGACAATTGGTATTAAGGCAATTCATCACCATCAAAGCCTTTTGACAATCACCATATCTGAACATTGTCATATCAAATAATCAGAAAAATGCAGAGCGTTTTTTTAGTACTAGATGATCCTAAAAAATGCAGAGCGTTATCCCAGCGGAAAGTAGGTAATTTCAGTGTCACTTTAAATACCTCCAAGTTTTCTATAGCCACCTCTCTTGGTTCAGTTACTTGGCTCACTTGAGGAGTAATTTCAGGTATCATCTCCAAAATGGCTGTGAAAGTGGGTGGCATATTTCTTGGGGTAGTCATCTTTCCCACTGGAATGTGCGGAGTTCTTTCTTTTGCGTTGATTGCTGCATATGGCTCACATTCACATTTGTGAGTCTTAAACTCCTCACCCTGCTTAATCAGTCACTCCGTATCTTGGTGAATGCTCTTAAATAAACGCGATCATCTTCACATTCCATTTTTAAAAATAAGGCAACTCAAATTAAATCTCCTACTTTTTCTTCAATGATGTTACTTTTCCAAGTAGCTCATTTCCAAAACTAGTGACATTCTTGACCCCTTCCCTTGATCTTGGTAACTCTCTCCTCCAAGCCAGCAAATTCTTGATGATCCGCTGAATTCAAGGCACTCTGGTCGATGTTTGCCAACTCCATCCATAGTTTTCTCATTTTGTGCTTATATGACATCTTTCCAAGTATCTTCTACTCAATTACACCCCTGTAGTGAGCACCAATTGTTAAAAAGTTATGGGTTTCATTAATTGTTTACAGATGATAAACCATAAAAGATTAACCACACAGGTTCAGTGTTGTGAAATTCTCCACGTTGTCTAATAATATATCGTCGATTGGTAATAGTATGAAGACTATTATCTGTAGTTGAATAAAGAACTATATTGGATCAAATGCTTGACCAGTATTTCTCCTCAAAACACTTAAGATGTCCTCAATAGGGATTCGTCCCCTTATACCGCCTATCTTGATCCACTCTCAGATCCTCGTTTATGGCATCTCTCTGGTGACACCCAGTCAGCAGCAAATCCTGATTCAGCTCAGCTTCTCTTCTCTGGATCAACGCTCAGATCCTTACTCTTTATCCTGTAGAGTTTCCAAACAAAGCACACAGAAATAATTTCCTTGAAGAAGAATAGAGCCAGAAATGGATTCTGGTAAAGTATATTTTGTATTATACTGATCATAGGTAAAGTGTGTTTATTAAGTTATATCTTGGGGTAATTTATAATAGGAATTCAGCGCCTAACCCTCAGTTGTAAACTCATTGATGAAACGGCATCCATTGCCATTGAATTACCCCTTATTGTCTCATCAGTGATGGTCCTCCCTATCCCGGCTAGGAGTCTGTCATTAGACATCCTCAAGACCTAAAACAGAAAAATTCATAAAATGTGTCTTTAACGTTTTCCTCTTGATCCAAGCAAACCAACCATAAATGGAAAGTGACTTGCTTAGGTAATGGGACTTGTTACCCATTAAGGCAGGTCATGAACCAACTGATCAATTTGCTAGTTGCAGGTGACATCACTCATCTTTCAACTTGATCCTTAAATTCCCAATCGGTTGGTGATGAAACCTGACCAATCCCATTTAGTACTCCTGATAGTTAATCATCAATCAACTATCAGATGCACCTATTTTGTTAGCAACTCTACCCAATGAGATCTTAAACCTTCTCTTGGATTGATCCATGACAGATCTGACCCAGGCAAATTAACTAAGTTCCCCAGAACATTGTTACTCTGTAATCAGGGTCAACTGATATCTAATTCACTTCGCTATAGGGAAGTATCTCCTAGCGACACCTGGTAATCTAGTCATCTGGAAATATGGGCAAAAATCCCGACAGGTGCCCTCAAGTATTATTAGATAATTGTCTAAATTTTATGTGATGTAATCTAAGAACTGTCATCACTGCCTAGTATTAGTCATCATCTTGTTGCTCTTTATAATCCTCCATCCAAAAGACCAGTTGAGCATGCTAATGGACTTTAGTTTCATCATGTGAAAGATGGCAACTTAAGTTCCTCATTACTGGAGTTATTACCTTCTAGTGCACAGGTGGCTTACAGAATAAGCTATCACTAAATTATTAAGACTTCCCCTTTCCAAGCCTTATATGGGAGAGAACCCAGATTGACAAGTAGTGTACAACTGTTACTAGACAACTCTGTGCCAGATACCGCTGATTTAACTATGAGAGTTCTAGTGGATAAAAAAATTAGTTACAGGCTCTTGCTATAAAAATGTTATCCATGACTTCTAGAGAAATTAATCAAATTCGAAAAGACCTGAAATACCAGTATTTCAACTAGGAGATCTTGTTGTGTTTTACATCATCAACCAAGAGGTTGAACCAAGAATCTCAGCATCACTTGGTCTGGTCCATATCGAATTATCACAAAGTCAACTCTGAATATTTCATCGCCAATTTGGACCTTAGATCTGTAATCAAACAAGTTCATGCTAAATTTCTTAGACCTTATGCCCCACTTTGACAGGGTCTCGAGGGGGGCATTGTTATATATTGGGATAGTAATGGGAAGAAATCAACTCTACTCCCAAGAAGATTCTCTCAGTGATAAATCAACTGTTGAAGGGGTCATTTATACACCTGATCCTAGATTGTCAAAATATACAGCTATCCCCAAAGTGACAACTTATGATGTAAATGAACAAACTACGATTTCTTTAGGAAATTATTTTAGTAAGCACCCATTAGTGGTTGAAAAAAGATCCTGTATGAAGAGAGCTTAAAAGTCTACCTTGTATTTAATAATTTTGAATTGATATAAATATACGAAGTTTTAACTAAATTAAACATCTCTTGTTTTGTCTTAAGATCGTTTTGTTAACTTTTTTAAGTAATTCTTTAATAAGTACTCATCAAAGAATATTATGTTCCTGGAATTACATCTTTGAGCCTTACTATTTTTAATTCCTCAACCAGTTAACTACCTTCCCATTGTCTTGAGAGATAGCAAACATGACTGGTAGACTACTCTCCAGTATCCCAAGACAAGTCTTTCAGAACCCCTGAATGAAAATGTTACTATCTTTGCTATCACTCCCCCTTTTCAAGCCAAGAAAAATGCCCATTAAGCACATGGCTAAGCCAAACGCTAATACTGCATCCATTCCCTTTCCAATACCTATTAAACAACTCCAATGATAAACACTAAATTCTCCCTCTTTGATGTTGTGCTAAATGCTTAAACTGAAACCCTGGAAGGATAATCCCAGATCGACTTTACTTATTAAGATTTTAGCCAAAGGTGCAAGCTAAAATGACTCAACAAGGGAGTTGAGAATATATACTCACTTTGTAGATTAAACTCATACTTGAAATCGGAAAGTAGATTCTCTGATAATCCTCAATAATAGCCAAGTAGCTCCAGTACTCTCACCATTCTTAAATCTACTGGCAACAACAAATATGTGACCTTCTGTATTCATAATAAAAATAAGAAATTATTATTTTAATCGAGACTTCTTCTCCAGCAAGTATAACTGAGCACTTCTCTTTAAGAAGTATAGCACACACAAATATCTAATGGAGACGATTGACAGAAGATAAGAATATCAGACAGACAACAGAGGGACAACTTTAACTATAAACTATAGTACATAGTTATTTATAATCAATAATTGAATAATAATTTATGATAAGTAATGTTTATTAATTGGCCAGGCGCCAGTATTATATAAATCTTGAACATCTCCTGGATAAACTCATCTATTGGATGAATTCATTCAATTTTATGCCAATACTCTGCTGGTCATGTCAATAATCATTAGATATTTCAAAGTCAATTCAGCCCATTAATTGACTAAAATAAAAACGTTTCAGCTTGATTGATGGCAATTTTACTTATTTAATTGAAATGAATTTGGATGTAAAATTCATTTCATAATATTTTTAATCAGAGCTACGTTATAACTCAATAAATAGAACAAATGAGAATAAAAAATATATGACTAATAAATATAACACATCCTTAACCAAGACTTCTTCAGGCCTTTTGTAGCACTAAGTGCGCCCTCAATTGGGACGTTTATAGTCAAGGGCCAAATAAATTGATTTCATTAATCAATCGTAAAATTTTGCCCTAATTCATTAATATTAATGAACTAATTTAGAAGGTTCAATTTAGCTAATGCCAAGAGACCACTTTGAACACAAGCGATCTTTTATATAACACATTAAGAATATATCATAGCTATAATTAGCTACTATAATTAGGATGATTTAAGTTAATTGAGGCGGTTTTGAGATAAATCTTATTATGCAGATTATGCATTAAATCAGCAAGGATCCAGGAATCCTTTGATGGGTCTAATCTATCAGCATTGATGGTTTTCTCAAAGGGTTTATTTTGAGTCAATCATCAAAATCTAACTTTACTAGCAAGTAAAAGCCCCTCCAGATGGTAATTTCAAAAGAACAAGGTGATTTACTTTTGCAGATGAGTAGGGGTACCTGGTAATCCTACGCCCACTAGTCATAAGGGAACAGCAAATTATCAACCATGGGACACCCTAGCATAAAAAATGCATTAACTTGATGTATGAGCATATGTCTGGAACAGCATAACTAATGACTTGCCTGCCTGGGCAGAATGCTACCTCATATGTGTGCAATCATAACTGGATAGGACAGGCAGGAATAGTCTCTTGACTCCACTTAAACAGGCGGTAGGGCTCTGGAAATCAGTATTGGTGGACCTAATTGTATGTATACCAACCTCATGGGGATCTGATGCATTTATATTAGCATATATTGATTCATTTATAGCCATATATTTATCCCATATCTACAGAAAACCACGGATGAGGAATTGGATCAGCTATTTGTTTCAATGTTTTCACCGCATTTGGAGTGCCATAAGAATTGATAAATGTCAGAAGTCCCCAATACACCTCAAAGTTCTGGGACGCACTAAGCGAGGTGTTTAAGATCAAACTGTTCAGGTCATCCATATATCCCCCACAATCCAACAAACAAACAGAGAGGACCAACTAGCAACTTAAACAATAACTCCACTACTATGCTACCGCTTATCAGGAAACTCAGGCGGCTGACTCTCCATTATCCAAGTTTTCATATAAGAACTTCCTTCACATATTGGTGAGGATGTCACCAATATATGCCAACTTGGGCTATAACCTTACTTTTACTATCAGCCCTCAGACACTTTCCAACATTCCTGAGGCAGACAGCTTTGCATCACAAATCTGTAAGATACACCAACAAGTGCAGAAGCTTCTGACGTATGCCGCTAAGGACGTCAAATAATTTTTTGACCAAAAACGCTGTGCAGCCCCAAACTATCAGGTCATTGACTTTATGATGGTGGACAAAAAGAATTTCTAATTAAAGGTACTATGTCAAAAGTTGGCGTTCAAAGAGATGTGCATTTCCCAAAATCAAGGTTCTGCCCATAAGGTCCTTCCACTTAGAGTTCCCCCTCCTTGGAATCCGCATGGCCTTCCACGCCTCTGCGTTGTCTTCCTCCAAAGGGGAAAAGCCAGCCAAGGTCAAACCTTTACTGATAGAAAGAGCACCAGAATTTGAGGTGGAGGAGCTTTGATTGCCCAGAGAGTTAAGCGAGAAATTCCATTTTGTGTCCTGGAAAAGATATCATGCTTATGAGAACTTCTTGATACCCACCAGAGGCTTCACCAATTACTATTAGCTGATTGACGACTTTCATGCTCAAAGAACTGATGCACCCGCGCCCTCATCTCCAGTCAAGGCCACCAGTATCACTGCCATCAAACACCCCTACCGCACAAAAACTACACTTTGGTACAGGCCCCAGAGGACAGGTAGACCCTTTGTATTCTAGGAAAGGTTAATGTAAGGGTCCCTGCCATGGCCAACAGGCTGGACAGGATGCTTCACATCGTTTGAGTGAAAAAAGGAATGTACCCCAAACTCTACCTCTTTAGAAGATAATGATTTAGGGAACACCTTTGACAAGCGGTAAGTGGACGCCACCCCCCTAGAGCATACTCAATATGACCCCAAGCCAGCGGGCTCCCTGACTTCTTCATCATCACAAAATCTGCCAAGCTGTACATAGATAAGATTGAAAAGATTTTCATGAAGTTTACAACCATATTAACTGTCAGGATTCCTGCCTTAATCAGAGATTAGTATGTGTCAGATGATGGGAATCAAACCTGATCCAATGAAACAGATAAAACCATTATTGGGGATAGTCCCCAACAAATAGCAAGGTCTTTTGATGTCAGGGTTAAACCTTGACTTGGGCAATCGAACATTACTAACCCAAAACCCCCTAGTTGGTGTTCAAAGCCGCTATATGTGATGAATAGTAACCGTTTGACAGATGCAAATAACATGTTGCAGAATCCCCAATTGATAGATAAATATATATTTTAGCTCAGAACACATGGAGATTTAATTAGAAAATCTCCTTGATCTCCCATATAATCATGTCTCTAATTAAATAAACTTTACTCTCTCCTTTTACCAATTTAAATTTTTCTATCTACCTCTATTTATTTTTTGGACAAAAACATAGTTAAGATTTACCACTCAAGGAACTTTATTCTAAGTGAGGATATTCCCGCCAGGGAAAGTAAGAACTTATTACCCAGCACCCATGAACATCGGGTCCCTGGCCTTATAATATAAGGACAAGTGGTTTTATCCTCTTAGTCCTGCCAAAAAGTGGTGCTCCCTGCCAGGTATAAACCAAATTCACAGTGAAACTACTTCTACAATGAACAATAAAGATTTGGCATCCAATCTCTCCCTTGATCATAAACGCCAAAAATTCTTGGCTAATTTACTCACTGTGATACGTAGGTTGGAGCAAAGAATACCCGCCATTGAGCAACATCAACTCAAACTTCAAGATGCAACTACAGAGCTAAAAAGCGAAATTTAGCAGTTGACCCCGTTTATCA
This sequence comes from Massospora cicadina, assembly GCA_022478985.1. Classification (NCBI taxonomy): domain Eukaryota; kingdom Fungi; phylum Entomophthoromycota; class Entomophthoromycetes; order Entomophthorales; family Entomophthoraceae; genus Massospora; species Massospora cicadina. The sequence continues at coordinate 33,996 of JAKSZP010004576.1, forward strand.
CCACATTTGGCCTTTTGTGCTGACCATGATCAGGTAGACTCATTAATTGAATATTAATGACTTACAAAGTAAGTGGACGCACTACATCTTCACAATATTTCAGCGATAGCAGTTCATCTTTAGGGGAAAACGCACCCCAATGTTAGTTCACGTAATTCAGCTTTTAACCCCTCCCAGTGTCACGTTCAAACCTTTATATAAAGTGTTGTACGTCCTAGGAGAAGAGAGCATATTCTCGTTCTTATTTTGCTATAAAAGTGCTATGGAAGAAGCCACCAACACCCAACAGCTCATAAACCTAACTGTCTCAGTCGCATGGCTCAAGACATTATGGTACCATATCTAGTGCATTGCCGTACTTAAAATGAAGCCAAGACTGATTTTCTTCAGTAATTCAGAAGGACCTAACTTAAGCTAACCACAAGCAAACTTTTTAGGACTAAGCCTTAATTGGGGAGAAACCATCACTGAGTTTGCTCACCATTTTTATCTTGAGGCGTAAACGCTGGTCACTGGAAAACGTCTTACTTTAGATGACGCTATTAATGCCTCGTTTTTGGCGTTTAAAAATATGCTTAAAATTTTACTTTATTTAAAAATCGGTGAAATCTAATGGATATCTTTCCTGTATATCAAAAGAAGCCATTTCTGAGATTCTGGCCGACCTACAAAAACCACTGGGGCCCCTCATTTTATTAATTATAAGCCTCAGCCCCAAGTTCAAGAAGTTACACCCCCTGATTCGCCTACTACAAATTAGTCTGCATCTTCTACAAGAGAACCGATTATACTATAAACTTTTGTCACATCCTTTGACATAAGTTTACAAAAGACCATTCAGGATAATGCAGGAGGCTCCCTATGCTGATGAAAATCAAGTGCCCCAAGACCCTTGTTCTAGCGCTAGGTCTATTACCAGCACTTCAGAATGTTTGTTTTAGCTGAACCTGTGGGAATCGATGTACCCCTTTCTATTCGAGAAATAAAGCGCTTCAGCTTTCCAATTTTATATTAGTTAGTTAATTAAACATATCTTGGAGGTCAGTTCCTCTATGGAACGCCAAGCGTTAGCAATAAAAGCTTTAAGTGCATTGAGCAACCCCAATCTTGGCCTTGGCAAAATCACCCACTTGCTTTGCTAAAATTCCCATATGAAAGTTTACTAGACGCTAGTTCTCAGTTCATCTCATTGTGGATTGAGTAGAGGTATAATCATAAATTTAAAGTCTTGGAGATAATTGATAACAGCTCATTGGTTAATGTTATATTCTCCTAAAACTATCTAGAAAATAAAGATGTCTCCAGCCTTGATTCATGAAGCTGAATATGAGACGGCAGGTAATCAGACAACTAAGGCAATAAGGGTGTATTCCGCCTCACCTCTTCAATTCAGTAAAATAAATTATTGCCCCCACTTTCACGTTAGAAAAAAGTAATAATGAGTTGCTTATTTGAGTGCAATTGATTTTGGAGAACAACTGCACTATCAACCATAAAGAAATATACTTCCTATTAGGGTTTTGGATTCTGTCAATATTTGAGCTCCCAGTCAAAAGAGAAGGAGTCCTCAAAAAATAACATGCCTCTTCGAATATCCGTCCCCCATTTGTAAAGTCAAATATCAAGTTTTTAGGAATAAAAACTAAGTTACTTTGAGGCTGTGAACGCCAAAAATGGGATCCCTCTGTATGCCCCCATCCTATTAAGATACCATCTGGCTCACAAGTTATCATGGATACAGGGATCAAGATTCACATCCCACCTAAAAATTATTGGATCTAAGTGGACACATGAACCCTTCAATCAAGGAAGCATTGACCTACCCTGGGATTTTGGATCCTGCCTGCAGGAAATCTATCTCCATATTACTAGGGAACCTAACAAATCTAACCCTCCAAGTCCCTTAGTATGCCCCTATCACTTATGTAAAACTATGTCACATTGAAATTATTACTGATGTGAGTTGTTTTTGCTCCTAACATGATTTAGGGTTTGATCCCCTACCCAAAATAGCTCTTGTTGAAAGTAGAACTTGAGATAATCTCATCCCTTACGAATGCCAGAACGTTGAAGATCTCCTTGAGGAGTATTGCAATATTTTTCCTTGAAACCAAGTGACTACAGAAAAATGTTAGGGGTAGTCCACCAAATTTGAGACTGAGGCTCACCCTCCGTTCAAATCTTGGACTTACCAAAGATCTAAAGTTTAGGAAATTCAATTAGGCCTAGAGATATGGCAACTTTTGGAAACAAGGTTACTTGTGCCCTCTAAAAGCCCATGGGATTTCCTGCTCTTATTAATTATGAGAAGGATGGTGGCCACTATGTTGTCATGAATTATCGCAACTCAATTCTATCACACAAAAGGATAGCTATCCATTGCCATGTATAAATGATTCCTTACACTTAATGTCATTTTCCCACTATTTTAGGCTATGGATCTCACCAGTGGGTGCTAGTAAATTAATTTTTCACTCAAGATCGTAAGAAATAAACCCTAATCTCAAGCGAAGGACTATTCAAACCCACTCAAATGCCGCAGGGGCTATGTAACGCCTTCGCCACCTTCCAACTAGCCATAGATAAACTCTTATGCGATTTGAAATGCTCCTGTGTACTAGTTTATCTCAACAATATAACCATTTTTTTAGAATCTTCACTGAGCACATAGCCCATCTAAGACAAGATTTCCAGCAGTTACGGCATGCTTTACTCAAACTAAATTTCAAATTGCTCCTTTTTTCAGAGTGAAATGGACTTTTTGGTCCATAAATTAGGGAAAGCGTAATATCTTAATGGATAATAAGGTCCTGGCCAAATCTAATATGTCCCCCCTAAATCCCTACTTGATGTATAGGTTTTTTGAGGATGGTGGGATATTATTGCAATTTTATTACCCACTTTGATGAAACCTCCGATCCTATAGTGTATCTACTAAAGAAAGGGATACTCTTTCAGTGGGAGGAATAGCAACAGCAGCCCTTTGACCTGCTATGCATCTCTCTCTCCCACTTTCCAGTACTTATTCATCTGAAATTGATAAACCCTTTCTCCTCTTTACTGATTCTAGCGATATAACCACCAGAGTTATACTATCTCAACATGACGAAAACTTAGTGGACCATCCTATCGCCTACTATAGCAAGACCTTATGCAAAGCTGAACGCAACTATAATGTTATAGGATGCAAATACTTGGCGTTATAGCTGGTTATTAAGAATTTCTAATCTTATTTATATGGGAAACATTTCACCATAATTACTGACCATGCTTCCTTGCAATAGCTACAGCAAATGAAGGACTCCAAAGGGAGATTAGCCTGATGAGTGTTAAAGCTTCAAAACTATGACTTTCCCATTATCTATTGACCAGGGCCCATACACCAAAATGTGGAATGCCTATCCTGGCTTCCCATATCAAATTAAACTGACCCTGAAGAGTATCACCTCTGACCTCCTAACACAATCAAATTTATGGAAGGACAAATCTTCAACCCTTCAAAAGGAATTAGGTAAAATTCGGCGAATCTTCAAGTCAAAAACAGCCAATTATACAAACTTATGTCAAAAAGTGGGTGCCCTATTTATGACCTTTGGCTTGAACTGACGTCATATTGGAGGGCATTGTCAAGTTGGCCATATGGGAATTTGGAAAAACTATTAGTGTCTTTGGACTCATTGTTATTGGGAGTGAATGCTTGTTTTAATCCAGGCTGTATTAGAGTCCAGCCTGGTATGCAAAAGTCAAGCTTGTCTTAATCCCCAATCTCAACATCCAGTGTTCCACCCTGTAAACCCTTCCATACAATTAGAATTGATGTTGTGGGACCTCTCCCTTGAGCCTCTAATGGTCATCGGTACCTCCTTCTAGCTGTTGATCATTTAACTAAGTGAATCAAAGCTGTATCTTTACCCTCAGCTTTACCAAAGGCTACCGCCACATTTTTATATAATCAGATTATAACCCAACATTAGTTCCCTATCATCATTTTTCTGATAATGGACAAAACTTCCAATTGTCACTGGTGAAAGATTTAGCCAAACTGATGAGAACCACACAATTATTCTCCACCTTCTACCATCCTGCAACCAATGGAATGGTAGAGTGGGAAAATGGTACTATAAGTGCAATCCTCCAGAAATTGACTATGACTGACCCCCTCCATTGGCCCCAATATTTTCCAAGTGAAATTTTGGTCTATACTATCAGCTATCATCATTTAACTAAGATGTCGCTCTTCCAAGCTTTGTACGGAAGAAATACCCAGCTGCCTTCTAAGGTGCAGGCTATTCTTGAACAATCCTCCCAAAAAACCCCTGAAGTCACTATAGAAAGTATTACCAAAGATATCATCCGACTTCTTGCCCTGCCTTCAAATAACTTATCTTCTACAATTTTAAAAAACTAATGAATTTAATGATATGCATGACCCCATTAACATTTTCCAGCCAGGTGACCTAGTTTTTTTCTACCAACATTGGCCTGGAGGTTGTTACAATTAATTGGGCACCAACTGGTTGTGGCCTTACAAAGTCATCTATAAGTGAGGCAATGAACACTCAATTGTAGAGGTCAAATAGGGTACTATAATAAACCTCTTAATAGTTGCTTTTTCCATCTTTTTTTCCTCCTACGTCAAGATCTATAGGGTGCATTGTCGGAATTTTTACTAATTTGGAGGTTCAGATGTGTTGGCAAAAGGGAATTGATCCCAATCTGACCAAATAGCCCAAACATTTATTGGGGGTAACCCTGACAAAATTCAATTACTCTCAAAGTCGGGGATCACCCCAACTTATGCAGTCAACTATTGCTCCCTCAGAGCATCCTAACCTCAGAGGTTTACCTGATCCATGCAGCAAGCAGGTCCTGTTTGACTAAGATGAATAGCCTGCCACAGAATCCCTGATTCGTGATAAATATAGATCTTAGCTTGAAATGTTTAGAGATTTACAAAATCTCCATGATCTCCCTTATGTTGTGAATTCTTTTATTTTTATTTAAAGAGGTAAGCCAACCAGGTCTTGGACAATACCGAGCTCATAGGAGAAACACTTAAACTAAACTAAAATTGAACAAACAGAAAGAGTTGAACGCATCACTTAAATTGAATCAAAAAAGTAAAAAAACTAAAATGATCCAACCAGGTTGGATGTGGTAAACTGCTATGCGTCCATGGTGGGTGGTGAGCGGCCAGGAGGCTCATTTTCCTCCTGTGTGTCAGACAGTGTACATCAGAGCGATGAGAGCATGGGTGTGGGTGAATCCTTGAAATGGGGTTGAGGTAGCTGAGTGGGGCTTGCAGCTCAAATTTTGCTATTAGGAGGTGGTGATATATTCAGATAGGGCTTTCTCAGCCTTGAGGCGAACTTTGGGAAGGGTAGTGAAGGTGGAGATGCTGTTTCTGGCAATGCGGGTCCTGGGACCAAATTTTGCGAGCATCACAACTTTTTGTATTGCTTTGTTGACCACTTTGTGGAATTGGAGGAATTCTTGTTTATGAACTTGTTTCATGGGGGAAGGACAGGGGCTAGTATCCACTTGGCCAAACCTGTGACTGATCTTGCTACGGCTTTTGGAGGGGGTTACAATCAGGGGAGGCAACAGCCTCTTTAGTGAGTTGGTGATCGCTTCAGAATTTATTGGCATCAGAGCGTAGAACATAGTGCTAAGTCAGATATTGAGCTCTATATTCTGTTTATTTAACTGAGGCAAGCTGACCAGGGTATGGACAATACTGAAACTTGAAACTTCAAAATAAACCGATTAAAAACTAGAATATGAATTGATCGCCCTTTTCAGGCAGTGAGACATAAAAAGAAACAAAAAACTAACCTACCAGATAGCACAGTGGCGAGCCGCTTATCCCATAATGGTGGAGGGGGAAGGGGATCAGGTCGGTCAACATCAGGCTCAGCATTTTAGAAGCGGAGCAATGCTGAGAGCAGGGGGGTTGGGGCATCTGTAGGATGAGGGTCGAGGTAAAGTATATAGTTGTTGAGATCGATGATTTAGACCTGAATTAAAGCCTCTATGAGCTTGGCAAGGTGGTGTTCAGCCTCACCATAGGCTTTGAGAAGTTTTCTATTTTTTAAGTATCTGCTTTTGGTGCGTTTGGTTGGGTAATAATCTTCCAGATCAGCAACATGATTGACAGCAGTGATGGCAGTTTTATGTAGCCGTTGGATTTTTTTTTGCGGTAGGAGGAAAATCAGAGAGGAACAAAGGGAGGTGCAGCCATTTTTTTAAATTCCATGACAGATTTTACACACATTTTCGGATATGGGGATTATTGATACAGACCAATGCAGCCTTGGCAAGCTGGTGGTCACTTTGAAAAAAAGGTGGCTTTGGGTTTGGGGACATATTGGTTGGTCATCGCTGAGCCATCAAAGTCTGAATTCAGATAAGGTGTTAAATCAATTGGATAACTTGGAGGTGGGACAATTTCATCTGATTTGGTCACTACATCAATAAACTCCAGGGATTTTGGTTGATTTAAGAATATTAGGTGGTAGATGATTTTGGTTGGCGAGTTTTTGGGACAAGAGATTTTTTGGATTGCATACGGGTCCAATACTGCTCCCAATTGGTTAGCATGGGAGTGCATTGGCCAGCTTGGGTTTGAGTACTAAATTTTGCTTCTGATTCGAGTGCATGGCCTGTGGGGGTGGGGGCAGCCAAAATCCCCATATGAACGCTGTTGGTGTGGCCTCATGAGTGGAGTTTGCCGTGTTCGCAGGGTATTAATTATATTGGCATGCCTTTTTGGTGTGGTCCAATCCATAGCATAGGTGGCAAATTGTGAGACCGTTTTTTGGTGGGGCCCAAAAGAAATGGTCAGGTGCCGATGGGATACAGGCACATGGTAGGATATGCTGGGCCATATTCATCTGGTGGGGGTAATGGTGGCCATTGCCCAAGGTGCCGCAAGGCGTTCAGCACCAATTGGGACAATGAATTGGAGGATAGGGTTTTTGCCATATATATGGCCAACCCTGACATCAACTCCTCATAGAGTATTTGAGGGGGAAGGTGTGAGGAGAGGTTTGCAAAGGTTACCACAAGTGTGGTATCATCTGGAAGGCGTGTTTAAATAGTGGAAATGGGGGTGTTTTTACAAATGAATTGCATAGCTGCTGAAGCAGCTGTAGCCTCTTCAGTGGGGAATCCCATATCAAAATAGCACTTATATAGGCAGAAGTCAATAAACCCTGCTGGAGCAAAGGTGGCTGCTGCCAGCTCAATTATTGCTTTTTTGGCTTATGGGAAGAGACATCTGTACTTAACGCAGAGGAAAAAGCGAATATTGGACTGGGGTAGGGCTAGGGGGTGGGGGCGGGTTGGGTGGGTTTGTGCGAAGTGGAGTGCTAAGTCCCTTGGGGGACATAGCAGCCAGATGTATTTGGCAGACTGGACGAGCCAGTCTGCACACGTTTGCCTTCTGGGTGGTAAACGCTAGCAGGTGGAGAACCGCTGCCCCATACTGGGGCAGCAGATTATGGATCTGAGGACATAAATAGAAAACTGATGCAGTGTGGTAGTGGTGGAAAATTAACTGTTTTTTTAAAATTTTAAAAGTGATGTTGAGTGGAAATAAAAATCAGTTTTTGAGCTGCATATATTGAGTTTAGGTATATTTTGAGGCCTGGGGCCTTGACTGAGTCTGGGATGGGAATTCCCAAATCATTAACTTCCTCCAAATAATTCCAGGGATTTTAGTTGAAAACAATAGGTTGATCAGCATATGGGTAGGTTAGGTTGGGCGGCTGGGTGGATTTTCTTAAAATTAATGAAATCTATGCTGGCACCTGATTAGTTGTAGTGGGATTGGTGGTTTGACATGTTGGTTCCTTACTGGCTAAATCAGTGGCAGTTACATCTATCATTTTGGGTGGAGGGGGAGAAAGGATTGTGCCCCATTCAAAAAAAATTTTTATGTCAGAAATGGGAGATCATGGGGGAGTCAAGCTTGTAAGCTCCAGCTCAGGCTATGGTGGGGAAGCACCGCTTTGAGTGGTCCAGGTTGAAACAAATGGTTCAGATTGTGCGCCCTTTGTCTACTCTGGCCAAGGAAGGGTGGTCAGGGACAGAGGGGTCAATGGTGTGAGGGGGAATCGAAATGATAATTTTTGTTTGATATTGGGTGCACAGTTGCAAAAGTGTGAGGGCCTGCAAGTCAGTTTGCTCTAATGGGAACCATAAATTGTAGAATGGGATCAGCCATATATTGACAACCCAGCTATTGGTTCATTATATAAAGTATCTGGGGGGGAGGTGGGTGGTGAGGTATACAAATTGAACTTAAGATGGTGTCATCAGGCAACCTGGTGCAAGTGTTTGGGATGGGGGTTCCCTGTAACACAGTAGAATTTGGCAGTGATTGCATTATTTGGCTTCACAGGTGAATCCAAGGTCAAAGTACCCCTTGTAGGGGCGGAATTCAATAAAGCTTGCAGGCTGCATAAGCGCCTGGGCTAATTCTAGAATTTGTTTGTAGTTGTAGGAAAACAAGTTGCCATATTCAACCTGGAGGCTGAATTGCATCTTGCTCTGGTGGAGCACAATGGGGCTACGGTGCATCTCTTAGGAACGTGCAAGGTGGAGGGCAAGATCCTTGGGGGAACATATTGACATGAGGCATTGGTGGGGCTGGTTGACCTAGTTTGAAAGCGTTTTCCCTTTTAGTGGAAGACGCTAGGGGGGTTTCACTTCTGCCCCATTTTGGAGAAGCAGATGGTAGGGCCAAGGACATCGTTTTTGCTGTGTGTCAGTTTTTCCTATATTGTGAATTCTAAGCGAATAAAAATTTGCTCACTTCTTTGCCATTTTTAAATCAAATTGGTTACCTCTATTAACTTAGGGAAGAACTTATATTTAGGATTTACCACTCCAGACATAGTATCTGAAGTAACAAATTTCAAGCAAGAAAAGCAAAATGGTATATTTCATCACCAGGGGCTTCAGGTCCCCTATCCTTAAAACTTAAGTGATACGTGGTATCAACCCCCATGGTCCTGACTGGGAGGTTAGTGAATCTATTCCCATCAAGTCTTCTAAAAACAAACATGCTTATCCTAATCAGGTAATCTCAGAAGATTTAACCTCTCAGAGATTGAAAAGATCAGATAAAAAGTGAACCTCTAAAAACCTATAAATATAAGTCTTTTTGATATTAAAAAGGTAAGTCTTATCACGAGTTGTTGCCTATTTTCATTTATTCACCATTTTTAGTTTTTAGAGATACTAAAGTAAATTCAAGAGAAAACATGCCATTTTTGAATTGTAATCTGAAATTCAAACCTATGCAAAGGAAAGGCAATCACAGCTATTGACCCACTCCCAGAGGTCCTCAAGAATACCATCAAAATCCCTTAGACTGCTGTTTTCTACTTACTGGATAGATGTAACTCAAAATATTCCATGTCACACTTGATAGCGCTCCACCTATCTGCAACCACTGCAGCGCCCTAGAACATAATGTCCATGCCTGCCTAGTGAAAGAGGGCCCTATGACCCCAGATTTTTGAAATAATACAATAGATAAAAACAACAAGGATTTCACTAAAATTGTGGCACCAATCATGCCTTCCTCTGGAGAAAAGATGGACTATACATGATCATTGATTTATTCTCCCCCAAGTTGCACAAGATGATTCAAAGGACCCACAAGCATGATGCGGCCAAGGCAGCTTTGTTGGCAAGATTCTTCATTATTACAATCAAGTCCAGGGGAAATGGAGAAAGATCACCCGTACAACCATAAAGTCAACTTGCACATTAATCCACAATTACAGAAGATTTCTGGAGAATCCAGTTGTTACCAAATATCCATAATTCTCTGATTAACTTTATCCAATCACTATTATGCAATTTGGAACCATACCTTTATTAGAAAATTCTGTACTCCATCAGGGAAACCACAAACATCCATTTGGTGAAGAGCGCAACACAAGCACATCACAACAATTCAAAAGCAACTAACAGTAAGTATCACTTAAAAACAACATTGGATATGGGATCTTGAAGCAGTACAGGGATTATGAAAACTGTTAACTGGTGGTTACTCAATTGAGCACAAATTGTTAAATCTTCAGGATATGGTTACTCTCTTGTGTAACTCGCTTCAGCTCCCTTGTTCAATTGCACAGGTTCCTTGCATGTGCGTTATTTTAATAGTTGATTATTAATTATAATGGGTGGTAATAGTATGAGACTACTACTATAGTTGAGCTTTTGATAGCTGAGAGGGTAATTAGCCCAATGCTAAACTGGTGCCTTACTTGAACTCGTCTGAATGGTAGGGAAATTCTTTATTTCACCTGGTAGAACTTAGCCTAGGATAAGGTTCAGAGGTCCTTCTTCCTTTTCATCACGCAGATCCGCAGAGATATCAATAAAATAAACAAAGGATCTTCTTGTCCTTCCAACTATAACCATAAGAGAAAAAAGTCGAAATTATAAAGTATCTAATCAGTATATAACTTTCTCTCTAATTATCTACTTTATTAATAACATCAAAAAGAATATAGGGAATGTAACGCTCACTTTTCAGTTGGCACTAAATTGTGAAAGGCTGTCGTTGCCAAAGAATTAACCCTTAAGGTCACATGAAGCAAGGAATTTTCTTTTTAGATTAATTTAGTTCTCTCCCCTACTTAAACGTGACTTATTCTGGGTTGAAATTAATGATGTGTCCCAACGCCTTTGCTCAACCCCATCAAATCACCCTTATATGATAACAACATGCTTAGGTAATGGGACTCTTACCCATAAACAGCAGGCTGCAAACTTAAAAGGCTAACTCAAAAGTTGCTCCATCACAGGAGGCATCACACACTTACAACTCATAAACCCTTAGTCAATTGGCAACTAACCCCTATCAGTTCCTACAAGTCAATCAGATTATTTCTAATAAAAACAGCTCCCTAATCACATGTTTATTATTAGGAATCATCCTCAACGAAACACTATTAGATCCAGTGGATTAGGACATGACGGATCAATAAATATTCACTGAGTATACTTCTTTGAAAAATACTTATTGTATCTACAATGAATAACTCCCACATCCACTAGTGGGATTATCCCCCTAGTAAACAATCAGATGAATCATAGTTGATAAAGCTGGGTAATGTGGGCAAAGATCTCAACACTTCCCCTACTTGAGCAGATTATCCAATTATGAAGATTTTCTAAAAGCATATGTCACTCCAATTCTGGCTGAGTCCACCATCATGGTTTAGAATTTTTGAGTTCACTTAGTCCGTCTTCACCATTGCTCAATGTGTCTCTGGGTAATCCTTCTTCTTAGCGCTCTTCTGTTTCGTGGCCCACTCTCTGCCACCTCCAAAGAGCACGTTTCCCATGGCCATATACCATGCAAACCTAGTTCAGGTGTTATTGCTGATAAAAGGTCTAGAAGCCTGTTTTCCACAGGTCATGGTTATATGACACCTCATCATTTTAAAAATCTTCTCTGTCAGCTTCTCCAATTCCTTGATCCCTTTATTCACCAGGGGTGGGCTTCATTTCTTTAGGGACAACAATTGGCGAATCCTGTTTCAACCCATCCTGATTCTATCAATATGTTTTTCATTTCAGCACCATAGGACTACTCATGGCAGACCCATTTCAACTGAGTTGGTCCTATCAAAAACATAAGGGCACATTATCATATGCTTTTTTTGATGAAAATAAAATTCAATACTTCATACATCTTTTTCATTTTTATTTTTTATATGATTTTTCTTTATGATTTTGTATTTTTTGTATTTTTTTCTTATTTTTTCTTCTCTTATTTTTTGCAAAGGGACTTATCTATATTCAGACTAAGAGGTCCATCTTTTTGTTCCCCTACTCTGGTTCAGCGGTTAATTTTTTGAACAAAAATAGCTATCATGGTTAGAGATCCCTTTTTAAGACTTAACCACCTCTCATGGAGAGGTGGGTTCCTCCTGGGACTTAAACAACAATAGTACTTAAACTATTTTTTCTAAGATCAGTGGCCCTTTGTAAAATTGCATTTATACCTCTCCTAGCTCCAATACTTAAGATATGTTTTATGGATCCAGTTCATTACACAACCATCCATGATGTTCTTAATTGTATAGGCATCAGTCGCCAACTTGGAAAAACGTTAAATGGACCTGACAACAAGCATCTAGCTTTTTTGTCCAAAACCATAGGTGTCGCAATAAGCTACCCTATATTCCCACATGGTACTCTTTACATCCTTTGTCAGTTTTTGTAATCCTTCATCTTTATGAGATCCTTTTTATTTAAGGTGGTATCAAATGCCTGCGATAGCAGTTCAATCATTATACAGGCCAGTCAGTTCAGGTATTTATTGTTACTCATCCCCTTTTTTTGCTATAAGGCAGAATACATTATTAGTGGTAATGATGCCCTTCATCTTTAAAATAATTTTAACAGAGTTTTTCCTATTGCAGTATGATGACGTATGTTTTAGGCAAAGGTAAATGAACCTAGTAAGTTCCCCTGGCAGAATTTTTCTCTGCAACCAGTTTTATTAGCGTCAAGGCTAGCGTTCTATTAAATAGTTCCACTATTCTATCTTTTTTCTGGAAAATATGGAACGGATACCACTTCTCAAATTCGCATTAATTCGTTTAGCCTCATAATCATATAGGGGGTAAAATTAGTTCAATTGTCGCTCAATAATACTTGTGAGCATCCATGCCAGTACACAACTTGTTCCAGGATGAACCTTTCCATGCTTGCAGCATCCACTTTGCTCAAGGTTTCAGTTTCTACCCATCTAGTCAGATAATCTATTGCCACTATTATTTGTTTAGCTCCTCCTGTACTGATACTATGGGGTCACATCATGTTTATTGACACAGTGTGCCATGCGAATCCAGGGCGTAATACCCTAATAACTGTTATATTCTTATGAGGCTTGTGGATTTTGCATTCCAAGAAACATGCAATGTACTCAGCGACATCATAGTTGATTGATTCCCAGTAGTAATACTGGCAAATATGGTCCATGGTTTTTCTTAGGCCACCATAGCAAACAACTTCATGTGGGATTTGATTATTTCCGTTTGTTCTGACGGCTTTGGAATAAAACTGTTTTCTTTCAATCATTTTATACAATTACCCATTTTTCATCTTAGTGATTTTCATCATTTTCCTTAGAGTACCTTAAATATGTTGAAGCTCATTCTCAATATTGTCTTCAATCATCCTCTGGAATAGCTCATCCACTTGATGATAAATTTAAACAGCAGGCTATTTTGATAGTCCATAAGTTTTTAATTTGCTTCTCCAGCCTGGTGTATTATATTATACTTGTAGAATTGTAATTCTAATTATCATGGGCCATTCACCCTCCATTCCTTCAAGTTATGGAGCCTGCATAAGACAAGTTGTCTGTCACCAATTTAAAGTGTGTTCCATAGATATACACTTGGAATTTATTGCATGTATATATCACAGTGAGTAGTTTGTGCTCCATCACAGTATAGTTCCTCTCCACTAGCATTAGTGTTTGACTCACATAGACCACCAGATGTTCTTCCATCTTCATCAACTTGATGTGACAGATTTGGGCCAGCCTGATCTGCACATTGACATTGTGAATATAGTTTTGGATTCGCATGCAAATTCAGAGATTGAGTTTGAAGGGTCAGGCCAGTCAGAAAAACAATTGGAGTCAGAAACCATAGGTAAGGATTTTGGAATTTGAGACCTTGGGCTAATCTGGCATATCAAACAATCAGTGTCTCAAATCCTCAAAATTTATGTAATCTGGGATATGAGACTTTAAATGAGCAACGATTTGGATGTCACTCAAAAGCCTAATCTAGGATTTTAATATTTCTAACTATCTTAGATGCTTTAATTGAGGAAATGGCAACTGTAGATACAGTTTCGTTTTCTAAAAGAAATTACAATAAAGTTCTCAGTGTTATTGATCGCCTGAAGATTTTAGTTTAAAAATATTTTACCAAGAAAATATTATTCAAAATCAACCAGAATTATGAGCTCAACTAGTGATCTGGGTCAATAATTGGCTTCATTCACGTATTATCATGGAGCCAGATTTTGCTGCTTGCCTGCAGCATTGCTGAAACTTTGGTCCACCAATATATCACAAACTCTGGTAATGGAGTGAGGGTTCAGAGGTGGTTTTCTGCTGGATTTTCAGTCACTTTGGTGACGAAGCTTGTATTTCCCAGCTCCTTTGTCGCTATTGGCACAAATCCGTGCGTTACACTTGACTAAAAATTGCATAAATTGCCATCAACGAAGCATCAGTTTGGTAGACGAATTTCTGATTGAAACTTGGGTACTTTAAGACAGGACTGGCATTAAGTATTAGCATAACTCATTGAACATTTCCTGAGCCTCATCATTCCACATAAATCCTTTTTTCAGATCCATTAATAAGTGTGATATTGGCTACACAACTTAAGCAAAATTCTTTATACATGGCAATAGTAGCTGTACATACAAGAAATACTTGGATATCCTGAACGCTCTTCAAGATTGACATCCGTTTGATTGTCATAATCTTCTGCTACTGGGGTTTTAGCCCACTAGAGTTTATTAAAAGCCCAAAGTAATTAAGCTATTTCTTGAATAAGTGACATTTTTTTCAGCTTAATTTCACAAGTTTTCTGTTGCCAGGCGCTTAACACTTCTTCTAAATGCTCTAATTGTCTTTGAAGGTACTTCTAAATTTAAAATAATTTCTGTCACGAT